>VWZG01007176.1:14484-41220 GCA_013396735.1 Grallaria varia
CGGAGATTTTGGCTGTGCATCAACACCTGTGTGATACAACCTCTCAGTTTGCAGGGCTTTTGTTTCCCCCGTAAGTCCAGTTTAGTTATAAGTTTAGTTGTTCTAGGTAGGAAATACTGGTGTGAAAACACATCTACCAACGTGTCCTGATGGGTACACAGAAGGGATCGGATGAGGCAGTTGATTGATATTTAGAATCGAATAGAATAGGATAGAATAGAAATATATATTAATAGAAGTATATATTAGTAGAAGAAAATATATAATAGATAGAAATACATGTCGGTGATATTAGAAAATAATGTCTTTTATATTCTACTATGTATTTTTAATATTTACTAATGCGTGTTTTGAAGTAGTTTCTGTTTCAGTTGTTCTTTGAGGAAAACTTGCGGAAAAAAATCCCACTCTCCTCTTAAACAGTTAAAACGTCTCGGCAGATTTAATGCTAGCAGAGAAATCATGATTAAAGACTTGCTGGGAAGCATGGTTGGGAGGAGGTTGCTGCTCAGTGCAGGGTTAAGCCCAGCTCAAGCTGACCTGCTCCACGCTGCCTGTGCCACAAGCTGGGATTGCATGGAGAAGCCAGAGGTCCTTTATCTGGAGACCCCATGCCTGGAGCTTGGGTTTTAAATTTTAGTGTACCTCGGGAACTTTTTGCTTCTTTACTAGCAAATGGGATGCATCAGGACAGTGTGTTATACCTAGTTAAGCTCTAATATTTTTAACAGCTCCTTCTTGAGATTAAATGTGGTTTCAGCGTAACAAATCCCCTCTCTGGCTCCCCTGACCCCATGTAGGTAATTCCCAGAGCTGCGCCGCTGATAAAAACAACAGCCGTGGTTTTGTTTAAGGTTGGGCTGAATGAAAACAGGAGGGGAGGAATGTTCTCAGCAGAGGAGGAACTGGTGCTTGGCCATCCCAGCGTTGCTTTCCGGAGCGCGCCGGGTGGACGGAAATACTTGGCGCGGTCATGCGGGGACCTGTAGCTTGTCCTGCCCTCAAAAAGGGGACGTGGCCACCACCTTCCACCTCACTCAGGTACAATATTTGGGGGAATGAGACGGAGTGGGACTTTCTCCTCATTTCTGCTTGGTGGAAGTGGAATTGGATAGAGGTTTCTCCTCCTGGGAGGACATGGAAGTTGCTGGTTCTGTCCAGGACCTGTTTGGCATGACCAACCCTTGCTGCCTTCAGCATTTCCAGCACCCTACACCAGACAGCAAACCTTTTGCAGGCTTTTCAGGATGTATCCTGCTGTGCCCGCACCGAGACAGCCCAGCAAGTAACTCCTGGAAAGGCAGAGGAGATGTTCTGTCTTCTCTCCCTGGTCTTCCAATGCCTTCCATCGCTCTTACCACTGCAACAAGGGCTGTTCAAACCCCTGCTCCGAAACAGGCAGCATTTAACACCCACTTTTCGCTTGTGCTTGACACTGTTTACTTCAGGTGCCAGGCAATGAGGAGTCAGACCCTGCGTGTTTGAGCACTGAGCAAGCATTAGCTGGAGAAACTTGGGATTTTCCAGCGAGCCCGGGGCTGTCCAGCACCTAAATCCCATAGTCTCCTTTGAAATTCCTTCGCTAATTAATAAATAAGTAGCGAGTTTCACTGACATAATTTCAGTGCTATTGCTCTTAATTGAATAACAAGTTATTAAAATTGTTTCAAAACTGGAGTCTTCCCTGCCCAGTTCATAGTCCTGGTCTTATTCCCATAAAATTTCCTTAGTGGAATGGCTTTATAAACATGGAAGTAATTAGAAGAGGTGAAGGATCTCACACTGCAGTGAAACACGATATTATTGAGTGTGTGTGTGGATTATCCTGGAAAAGCAGGCAGTGATGGAAGGGCTCGTCCCTGCCCCTGCCCATGCCCCATGCTTTCCTGGCAGGATGGGGATGGGAATGTAGAATCACGCTGGGTCTCCAGTGTGTGGTTTTATTATATTATTTATATATTTTTTTTGTATAAACAATATATCATATATTTATACATGTATATACCCATATCATGTATCTAGTTGTGTGTAAATGTAATATATATCATAAATTTACATACAGTATATAAATAAACATGACGTATATATAAAAAACACCATTATTTTGGTGTATAATGTTGGAGAAGGGGCAGCCAGCACCCAGCTGCACCCCGCTGCAGGTCAGGTCAGTGAGGCAGTTGCACAGTTTATTTTCCTTTGCCTGAGAGAGCTTTAGCAATGAATAGAGGGAGGGGATCCGAGGCTGGGATGCTTCTGCCAAGAATGATTTGGAGGCCTCTTTATATTAGTCAGAGCTTTTTTATTCCTTACTGGAAGCCTGAGAGGAGCTGCATGCCTGATGGCAACGTTGCTCACAGGTCTGCATAATTTTCAAGTATCGCTCATGTGAGCAGCTTGCCTTAATTACAGATTTATTTCTCACTGCTCTTGGATTGCTTTCTTCCTTATTCCTCAAAAAGATGTCCTTGCACTTAAGGAATGGGTGTGTGATGGTCAGGAGTGCTTTTTTTTGTGGAGGGAGGGGGAAAGGATGCCACATCCCAGCTGTTGTTTTTGCAAGGGGCTCAATGTTCTTGGCAGCTGCAGAAGAGGAGGAGGAGGAGGAGAAGGAAGAGGAGGAATGTCCACGCCATGAAGGCTCTCCATGTGGGTTCGGGCAGACACGTGGATGTCAGGACCATCAAATGACTTCTACCTCCCCGGGAGAGGCAGCAGCCCAGCGCTGCCATCCCCCACCCTGCCCTGCCCAGCAGGGAACCAGTTTGGGAAGTGCCTCCGTGTTGCCCGCGGATGAGCCAGCCCAGGAGGAGGAAGGAGACCACTTTGGATTGAGATCCTGGCACCGCTGGGAGGAGGCAGGGTGGAGGGATGGAGACCAGCCAGCTTCCTAACTATGCAAACAACCCACACCCATGTTCAGTGTTTATCCCCGCTGAGCCCGTCACCATGGTATCTGGGCACCTTTTGCCAAGGTGAGTTGAAGCTGATGGAGCAGATCCTCTGCCAAACCCCAGGCTCTCTAGGCATGTGCCTGGGAGGTCTCTTAGATCAGCTGGGTCTTGCAGAGTTACTGCGGTTGGGATAGTTCCAATCATTTTGCTGCTGCTTTTGGACCCCCTGGCACTGCCTGCCCAGTCCCTGCCATGAGCTCCTCCAAGCAGGTGCATCCTCACCTCTGCCATGTCACATCGTTGTGCCAGGTGAGCAGCTGGAGAGGTGGAACCACAGACCCGTGTGCTGGGACTGCCTCCTTGGCAAAATCTGAGTCCTTCCTTCACCGTGTGGCTGTGGCTCTGGGCTGCTGGGGAGCCATCCAGAGGCTGGGGATGCCTCCTGGAACAGGTGGGGTCTGGGGACATCATTGGGTGATCAGCTGCTGGTGTGTCATGTTCGTGTTCTCTGCCAGTGTTGTCCTGTGGTTTGGGGCAAGTTGTTCCGAAGTGGAGATGAGAAGATTTGTCAGGCTCCTGGGAGGAGAGGAGAGGAGAGGAGAGGAAGACTGGAAAAAGAAAATACCAAAACATGAAAGATGAAAACCAAGCAAAAGCATTGTTTTTTTCTGCAAGGTATTTAGCTAAAAAAAAAAAAGTTTTTATTATCAATGCTGAGCAATTAAAAAATGGGAAATTTCCCTTTCTGCACTACTGGTGAGTCATTGCCCCGGCCATCCGCCGGGAGTGTGTGAGAGGAGATGAGCCACATGACTCATTCCTGTGTCCTGCCTCCAGTGCCTCTTCCAGACCTTCTCTCCAGCCTTGCAGGGATGCAGTCTTCTGGTGCAGCTGCCTTCCCTGCACACCAATAATCGATCAGGGAATGAAACTGGGGACAGCCTTGGATGCGTTTGGTGGCTTCTTGTTTTCCTAAGAGGCTGAACAGGGATTGCTTATAGGCTGTGCTGAGAAATTGAATGCTGGCTGAGAGGAGGCTCTGGAAGTCTACCTCAGCTGGGGTTAGTACCTCCATGCCACAGCTACACACTGGAAATACTAAAAGGGGAAGGACTGTGTAAGAAATGGGTCATATTTGCATTCCTTTGTCATAGAATGGTGTGGGTTGGAAGGGACCTTAAAGCTCATCCAGTTCCACCCCTGCCATGGGCAGGGACACCTTCCACTATACCAGGTTGTTCTAAGCCCTGTCCAACCTGGCCTTGGACACTTCCAGGGATGGCATCAGTTCTGACTCTCACTGCCTTCTGTCTTTACAGAGGTAGTGTTTCATGTTGAATTCATGGATGAGGCAACCTGCTCCATGGACAGGAGGCAGGTCCCAGCCTCTTCAAGGTGTTTTCAGGAGCTGCAAGGGAATGAGAACCTCTGAGTGTTGCAGGGTTGTGATTTAAATCCAGGCCTGGGCTTTGCTGTCTTCTGTCAACTTCTGCCCTCTTAGTCTGGTCTGAAGAGAAATTGAAGAGATTAGCCTCTCTGAGCCTTAATTTACCTGGATATAAAATAAGTCAGTAGTTGCCTGCTATGGGTCTTGGTCTGGCTTTGAGAGGAGTTGGAGATGCTCTGGATAAGGGGTGGTAAAATGAATGCCAAATGATGTATGGAAAGAAGATGACAAATTTTACGCAGATTTTGTGGCTGCAACAGAGGAGTCAGGTTGCAATATTCCAGCCTTTCCACTGTGCACATGCACTTTCCAAACAGTTTTGTTGCAATTAATTACAGTGCAATTAAAACAGAACGACAGTGCTAACTAAGGGCAAAATCTTGTGAAACAAATGGTGTATGGGCTGATTTTGTAATTGCTCCAAGTTCTCCAGATACAAATTATGGTGTCAGAGCTCCTGATTTATGGGAGAACAATATATGCACAGACAACTCAGGGCAAGACCTACCTGCGTGGGTTGCAGGTGCAGAAGTCCGTGTCCCGTCGGTTCTCCTTGGGAGTGTTGGCTCTCCTTGAACTGTCCCATGGCCAGCTGCCCCTCTCTGCCTCATCCCCAAGGATTCCCATGAGGTTTCCTCACCCAGGGAGCTGTCAGTGATGCTCTGGATATAACTCCATTCCAGGCAGAGGGATACAGCCACCAATGGGGAAGCGGTGGGCAGAGGGATCTCATTCATCCGTGGTGGTCCAGCCTATGGGACAATGTGGCTGATGATGCTGAAGCCTGTCCAGAGAAAGGAATGGAGCTGGGAAAGGAGCTGGAGAACCAGGAACAGCTGAGGGAGCTGGGGGTGGCTCAACCTGGAGAAAAGGAGGCTCAGGGGGGACCTTCTGGCTCTGCAGCTCCCTGACAGGAGAGGGGAGCTGGGTTGGAGTCGGGCTCTGCTCCCAGGGAAAAAGGGACCTGAGGAGAAGGAACAGCCTCACCTTGTGCCACGAGAGGTTCAGGTTCGATATCAGGGGAAATTTCTTCCCTGAAAGGATTGTCCATCCCTGGCACAGGTGCCCAGGGCAGGGGTGGAATCCCCATCCCTGAAGTGACTTAAAAGCTGTGTGGATGTGGCACGTGGGGACATGAGTTAGTGGTGGTCTTGTCAGTGCTGGTGGAATGGTTGGACTTGATGGTCTTGAGGGCTTTTCCAGCCTTAATGGTTCTGTGATTCTGTACAGCAGTTTAGCCCTTGGGTCCCAGTCTTTACGTGCTTGCAGAAAGTCCCCATGAGGGTGAACAGACAAGGCTTGGCATTGCCACATCACAGGCAGACTCTGCTGCTCAGCCCTTCTCAGTGTGTCTGCTGGGGCCACAGTAAACCACACCAGGTCACGGTGACTCAGCTGGGGAGTGTGACCTGCAAAAGGAATACAAAGAGGTTGTGCCCTTATCTGCTTCTCTGCTGGGTACCAGGCATTTTGTTTCATAGATTTGTTTCCTCTGCTCCTGTTTCCAGCCATACTGGGAATATTGCACTTTGTTTTCATGCAAGACGTCCCTTTCCACATTAGAGAACTGGGTGTTTTCTCACCTGTAATTAAAAGGAGTGAAGGTCTGACTTTTTAGTGAAGAAATGCTGCCTTGTGAGTGTTTGGAGGTTATTTGAGTTAATGCATTTCAAGAAATGCAAGCAAAACCCCCGAGATTATTCAGATATCACTGTCTGGATTTAAAAGTAAGTGTGGCATGCTTCTGAAAACGTCACGAGGTCAAGTGAGAAATGGTATGAGCTTAAGGCATAATTTCTTCTAATTAAACCCTTCTGTGTTTATTTTTTACCACTGGGTGCTGGGGTTTGGGCTGTGAGTTGTTTTCTGCTGGTGGCCCAGTGCTGAGCTTGCTTGGACACACCAAGGGCTCCCCACAGGTCATAAAATGGAGTCATAGAATCATCAAACAGAATGGTTTGGGTTGGAAGGGATGATAAAGATCACCTAGTTCCAACCTCTCCTGCCATGTGCAGGGACACATTCCACCAGCCCAGGTTGCTCCAAGCCTCATCCAGTCTGGCCTTGGACACTCCCAGGGATCGAGGGGCAGCCACAGCTTCTCTGGGAAACCTGTACCAGGGTCTGCCCACCCTCACAGCCAGGAATTCCTTCCCAATATCCCATCTATCAGTGCCTTCTGGCACTTCCCCCTTGTTCTGTCTGTTCAGACCCTTGTCTAAATCCCTCTCCAGCTCTCTTGGAGCTCCTTTAGTCACTGCAAGGAGCTCTGTGCTCTGCCTGGAGCCTTCTCTTCTCTGGGCTGAATATCCCCAGCTCTGCCAGTCTGGCTCCATAGGGGAATATGCAGCCATGGAATGATAATCTATTCACCAGCCACCACAAAATCCCGTGGTGCTTATGAACATCCTTTGCTGTGGGTCTCAAGTGGTTTCTCTGTGTACCTGTGGAAAGGTTCACACCACCATCCTGGCTGTTGCCTGGGGCTGAGCATCTTCCCCCAGCATCTTTTGGTGTTGGGTACCAGTGCTCCCCACAGTGCATCCCACCATCAGCCAGGCTCCTGCTGTGAATACTAAATCCCCAGACAGAGGGAAGGAGCCCCAACGCTGATTAATTTGAGCCTGCGCTGCTCTTATCCTGGTTTCAAAGTAATTGTCTCTCTTGTCCACAATTTTCTCTCCTTACATTTCACTGCATATTTATTAGGTTTTTGTGAGGCTATCTGCAGCCACATTAAACCAATTTACTTCTTGAAATGTCTGACCTTTGATCTGCCAGCCACTGCCTTTCGGAGCCAGAAAAAGAGCCTTTAATAACATGTCACATGAAAGGCTGGCTGCAGAGCCTGTCACTTGCACACCCCAACTCCAGTTAATAAACTATCGGATGAATCAATTATTGCCTCATAATTGTTACCTGTATTTTTCTGCTAAACAAGAAGAGTTTTTTTGCCCCTGCTTTTCCCAGTCACTTTGTCACCTCCCACTAGAGAAAACTCGAAAGACAATACATGTAAACAGCTATAACTAATATTTCTCAAACAACATCTTCAATCTCTGTATCCAGTTCTGATCCTGGCAGATGTGGATTTTTTTGTTTTTTTTTTTTTTTTTTGCCGAGACATTAGGCTATCTGTGTGCATCTAATTTTAGGCACCCCTGCAGCATCCCTGTGTGCTCATCTGTGTGCTGTGTCTCCTGGGCCCCTCCAGCTGCCCTCTGCAGCTGGCACGGGAGAGCAGAGGGGGTTTAGTGGGCAGCAAAGTGCTTTTCTGGGAATATTTCAGCTGATTTCCAGGCAACATCAATGAGGCAGGGGTGTGTTTGGATTGTTCATCACAGCAAGGTTGGAAGCAGCCACCCTAAGGACCGGACTCCTCACCATCACCTCCCTGCACCCTGTGCACCTCCTGGTGTCCTTCTGCATCAGGGCTGGATTCTTTTGTGTCACTGCTGGAGCCCAGGCATCCTGCTCTGTGGGTCATGTCTTGCCTCCTGACCCATGGAAAGGACAGGCTGGGGAGAGGACCTCTTCCAGTGGGCTGCTGGAGCTACTGGCACAGCCAGCTCTCCATGCCATGAGTCAGGGCAGCTCACATCACAGCCGTGACTGCATCTGGCCACACCATGTACCTTTCATTTTAAATTCATATCATGTATTTGAAGAGACAGATATGTTATCTCTTACTGTTGTGGAGCCATAGAGCCCTTGGGGGTTTGCTGAGAAAAGCAGAGGCAGGTGTGGGGAAGCTGCTGTTGAAATAAGGATGTGGGGACAGAGCTGGTGGGGTGCAGTGTAGCTCCCTTGGAGTCTCTGCAGCCTCTGGGCACAAGGACCAGGTTGCCACGGCCAGCTCCAGGATGGATCTATGCCCTCCAGACAGCACTCTGCTCCTGCCCAGCTCCTTGCTGCCCTGCACCCCAAGAAGTCACCTGTAGCATCTCATACTGGGTCTAAGACCCCTTTTTTCAGGCTGCTGGCTCTCTGCTCCTGGTTTAGATTGCTTTTGGGGATGATGGAGAACAATGCTCAGGTCTGCATGGAAACCAGACCATCCATGAGGCTCCAGGGGTACAAGACAGCAGAAGGTTCAGGAAGCAGAGCTTTGCTCAGGCTTTTAGGGAGAGGTATCCTTAGCAATCCCAGCCCTCCCCTGGTAGGGATGTGTCCATCCCTGTTCTGCCAAAATCAGCAGTGAAGCTGGGTTTCACGGAGGTGAAGTTTAAGCACAGCAATTACAGTTTCTGTCACCTGCAAGGTTTTCTGATGCATCACTCTGAAGGAACGTCTTGCCCAGGAGCTCCATTTCACTCCCAGTGACACCTCCAGAGCAGGAGCAGGCAGCTGTCCAGAGGGTGCAGATCCATCCCGGAGGTGGCCTTGGCAACACACTTCAACATTTATGTATTATTTATTTTCCATGACTCTTTTCATCTCTTACGTAGTTGCTTTAGCAGCACCAGCCTTTCACAAAGCTATGGAGAAGGGCTGAAAAAAGCAGAAGGCAACCCAGGTCTCCTCTCCCTGTTTCAATCTTTGCAGGATGACTTCTCGCTTGCCATATGGGGAAGGGATGTGCTCCTGACATCCCCAGTCTGCAAAACACAGCAGCGCCGAGCAGAAGCAAAGTCTCGAGTTTCAGGGGAAGGGAAAACCATCTGCATCACTCTCTGGCACATCTGTGCTGATTTGACTCTGCAAGGGCTTGGTTTTAAGCCTGTAGGATTCATCTTCAGAAAGGCTGGGATTAATTGCTGAAATAGGAAATGCTAAAAGCTGGCTGGAGAAGAGGTGTAGAGAAACAGGGAACATGGAAGTACTCTGGGCTGATAATTCTTTCTTGTCAGTCTTGTGTGTATTAACATTGATGGTTGAGATGATAAAGACTTTGCCTCCCATGGATGGGGAAGTGAGTGTCACTGTGGACTCACAAAATCACAGAATCATTCAGATTGGAAAAGCCCTCCAAGACCATGGAGTCCAACTGTCTCCCCAGCACTGCCAAGGCCACCACTAACCCATGTCCCCAAGTGCCACATCCACAAGGCTTTTAAGTCACTCCAGGGATGGGGATTCCACCTCTGCCCTGGGCAGCTGAGCCAGGGATGGACAACCTTTTCAGGGAAGAAATTTCCCCTAATATCCAACCTAAACCTCACCTTGTGCAACTTGAGGCCGTTCCCTCTCCTCCTGTCCCTGTTCCCTGGGAGCAGAGCCCGACACCCTCCCCAGCTCCCCTCTCCTGTCAGGGAGTTGCAGAGCCAGAAGGTCCCACCTGAGCCTCCTTTTCTCCAGGCTGAGCCTCACCAGCTCCCTCAGCTGCTCCTGCTGCTCCAGACCCTTCACAACTCTCAACTTCGGAAGTTTCAATGCAAATCCCAGATTTGAGATGAGATTCAAATAGTTCTGGAGACCTTCTTAAAACTGCATGAAAAGAAGTGTACCAAACCAGATCCTATTCTCTGTGTTGTTGACTGCATTTTGGATGAAGCCACTTAATCTACTTTTAATCTACTTTCTAGCTTTAATACTGGCTCACACCTCATTACCTGCTTTCCAAAGCAGATAAAAAGTCATGATCAGGGACACATTTTGTCCAGAACTTTTTCTGAGCCTCAGAGAGGAGGTTAGCCTGCAATAAGACAGGGATGGGGAGAAGGACCTGTATTAGTCCTGGCCATAGAAAGCCATGCTACCGTGTTGACATGGAAGTCCTGTCCTGAAAGCCCCTGCAGAGACTTCCACCTTGTCCTTGGATTTCTCAGAAGTCAGCATTTTGCTTTCACACGTTCCAGCAAACAGAGCTCTGGCATTATGGGTTGATTCTCCTCAAAATGATGTTGTCTCTTTTACCTTTATCTCTAACATTTGATATCCTGTGGTGCCCAGGCAGGAGCATCCCAGCTGAGATGCTCCACGTTATTTTCCAGCCCTAAATCCATGGATGCTCAGCTTGTGGCCCCCAGCATACCCCATCTGGGTTGACGAGGGGAAATTCAAGCCTTTTTGACTTTCAGTTTTCCTCCCTGGGAGATAAAATTAATACTCCCTGCCATACCTTGAAGGGATGCTGCTGGGATTAATTAGTTAATAGACCCAGTCTCACTCTCCTGCCTCTGTGAAGGCAATTGTCTTGTGGCTGAGTCTAGCATTCACCTTTCCAATGGCCACAGGGGACTTTGGCTGGGATTTTGCCACCACTTGGGCAGGAGCATCCCGTGGATCCGTCCCTTGGGTGGCAAAGGACTGAGGCTGTTGCAGAGATGCCGCGGGTGCCTCCCTGCAGCCCTGCGCCGCATAATTCCAGGCTCGCAGTGCTGCCTCTGCAAAGGTAGATTTGGTTTCTATTAATAAGGGGATAATAGCATGGGAAACCTGGCTGCAGGATGGCCCGTACCCAATTACTGCGGTCGCTGGGCTACAGCAGCCGCTTCCCTGCAATTATCCCACTGCACGCCAGCACAGCACAGCCCTCTGCGTTTTATTCTTAGAAACAAAGCCCCAGGCAAGGTCAGGGGGCTCCCTGCAGCCAAAAGTCCCTGGCTTGGGGATGCGGGAGCTGGGGAGGGGATGGCAGAGCCACCTCAGTGTCACCCACCGGTGATGAGGTTGGTGGGGACAACGTTGAAGCGATGGCCCCCTCCCCTGGCATGCACAGCTGTGAGGCTGGCAGCAAAGCAGTGCCCTGGATTGTCCTTGTCCTGAGCCAAGTGGTGCAGGGAGAGTCCTGGTGACTCCCATGGGGCACACTGGCCACTGCATGGTCCATAGCAATAAGCCTCATTTTTGGGGGAGGCACAAAATCCCCAGTCCAGTGGAAGTTTAGTGTTGGCCTTGGCAGTGGTGGGTTAACAGTTAGACTTGATCTTAGAGGGCTTTTCCACCCTAAACGGTTCTGTGATTCTATAATTCAAGACTGAATGTGGTGTTTGGTCTTGGTCTCAGTTTAAAATGGGTTGAATGGAAACTCTGCTGGTTTGGACCCAGTGGGAATAGGCCAGTTCACCTTAGAAAGCCCACATGGGATCACTGAGGTGGGGATGGTCTGGGGATTGAGACTGGGGAATCCAGGGTGAGTTTCTTTTCCAGCACACTCCCTGTGCATCTGTAAGAAGCCACTTTGCTTCTTCATCCCTCAGGTGGGTTTCCATAGACATGGATAATAGCCTGACGAGAGGGATGCAGAGAGAAGGAATGCATTCCAGCCAGGGAGATGCTCAAAGCTGAGCCACCCAAATCACTCTGAAAACACAGAAGACCCTTCCCAAACTTGTGTTGGTTGCAGGAAAGCAATGAATGGAAAATATATCTCACAGATAAAAAAGAGATGCTTAAAGGGCATGAGAAAAACCTTTCCATGAGAAAAGTCCGGCTCGAGTCTGTGTGGTTTCATATTAAGTTTTCAGTTTCCTAGAGGCAGCAGACAATGCTTCACTCAATTCTCTCCCCACTGTCATTAAAACTCGAGTGTGTTGTCTGGATATAGTATTTTGCCTTACCTTAAGAGCTCTAATCTTTTTAGGACCATTTCTTGCCGCTATCTGCAGACACTCGAAAGCCTTCTCAACCGCGGCGTGAAATACAATCCCTGTCTTGGGGAGCTTTCCCTCCCCTTTGTCTTCTGCACAGACAGAGGGAAAATTACCACTTAACAAATCTGCCAGGTCTGAAATTTTCTCCCCCCCTCCATCGCCCCTTTTGCAGCTATCATTTGTCGGGGGTTGCTTTCTCCCAGTGCCATCTGCCTGTTGCGGGGAGATGGTGAGGAGCCTTTTATTGTTCACCGAACAATTCCCTGCAATTTGCTGCTTGCTATTTCTTTCGGGCTCCTTTAATCCTTTTTTTTTTCACTTGCTGCTGCTTATTTTTAGCTTGCTTGCTGATGGTGTTTGTTCCCCGAAACTGTTTATATTTTGAAAAGCCTCACTTTGTTGCTGATGGCACTTTTTTTGAGTGTGTCTTGTCACCTGCAAAACCCTTCTTGCCCTGTGTTTTCCCCAGCACCCTGCCGGGCTGGGTGGTGGATGCAACAAGCTGTCATTCCCAACTTTTCTGACTATCCCTGACTGTTTTCCCCTTGGGAGCTCTCCTCCATTCCTCCCTGGAATCATACTGTTCCTTCATGCCCAGATTATTTTGGGTTTGTACAGTGAAAATCTCAGCTGAGCCGTGGAGGTGCCAAGTGATGCCACCAGCCCAAACCCCACCATCACAGCTCTTTTTTGGGTGATTTACACTGTCCTGGTGCAAACCAACATCCTCTGGCTTCTCCAGATGCCAAAAAACAGTTCCAGTGATGGGCTGAGCCAGTCAGCTGCTGGGTTGGTGTGGGCACAAGGTTCAGCATGTGGCAACCACCTGGCATATGGGACACACAGAATGGTTTGTGTTGGAAGAACTTTAAAGACCATCTCGTTCCAACCTCCCCTGCCATGGGCAGGGACACCTTCCACCAGCCCAGGTGTCTCCAAGCCCCATCCAGCCTTGGAAGCTTCCAGGGATCCAGGAGCAGCTTCTCTGCCCAACCTGTGCCAGGACCTGCTCACTCTCATTGGGAGAAACTTCTTCCTTATATCTAACCTTAGTTTAAGACCTTTACCCCTTGTCCTGTTGCAACAACCCTTCCAAAAAAGTTTGTCCCCACTAAAGCCCACATGGTGGCCCTGACCTGGAGCCTCTCTGAGCTTTAGGCTGCCTCTAGCCTTGGGATAAAGCTGAGCCTTAGGCAAGAGCTAGTTCAGGACAATAGCCTAGATAAAGAGGTGAGTTGGGATTTGGAAAAGCTGACACCAAATTTCAGCTAAGGCAAGGACTTAATCCACAGCCTTTGCAGCTCACCAAGTCTCTCTGTTACTCAACTGTACAAAACAGGTAATCTCTTTTTTTCTCCCACTGTTTATTTGGAGCACAGTTTAGGAATGGGCTGCTCCTTCTTTGTTCTCAGTTACACAGTGCCTGTAAGGGAATGAGCATCCCACTTGTAGCTATAAGACACTGTGCTATATAACTGGTCACTACAATTAATAGTAATAGTAATAATAACAATAGCAATTGTAGTAATAATAATAATTATAATAATAAAACCATGTCCAATAGAAGTTTAGTCAGATCTGAAAATGCTCTGAGCTATCATCAGTAAACAGTAGTATTGGATATCTTTACTTCCTTGTTTGTAAATGCACTGGGAGGGCCATGCTTCCCTCCTGTTACCCTGTTCTGCAGCTGGAGAATTAAAATCCATCCCCTCTCCTGCCCACAATCAGGATTCAGAAATTCAAGCAGGACTTTATTAACCATACAAACACCTTGTGATCTGCCCCAGTTGACTGCCCTGAAGGGAAGTAGCCACGTCCAGTGTGACCCTCTTGTTCTTGAGCTATCCAAACTGTCTCCACTGTGCCAGCCAGGAATATCTATTTCATTTACTCCTGGTGGGATATCCTATCTCCTCCCTCATTAATCCTGCAATAAGCTTTCCTTCCTGGGATCATCACCTGTCCCTCAAGAAGGCTTTGAGTCTCCCTTTTTTAGGCAGGTATATGGTAACTCTATTAGCTCCATCCTTCCTGGTAGCATCAGCTCTGTCTTTTTGCTGCGTTCACCCAGAAAGTAGTTTTATCCTAATCATCATATCTTTTTTTTTTTCTTTTCTTTTTTTGTTTTTTCTCCAATGAGCAGGTGAGTTTATCTTGGAAAAGCAACTTGAGTTTCCTGACTTCAGAATTTTCTAGGAATAGACGTGGAGACACTTTTATTTTGGTGCTTTTTTTTTTTTTTTTGGAGTTTTCCCTCTAAGATGCGTTCGTGGCTGGAGGTGCAATCCCAGAGCTGCATCTCTTAATTGCTGTTTTCATGACCATCACAGCAACAGCACTGTGGTTTAGGAGGAGAATAAAAAAAGTGGGATCTCTGTTAATAACCAACACGTCTCGCTGCTGATACCTCAAACCAACAAAGCTGCATTACTTCTGCTGTCTCCTAATAACAAACTGATTTTCTCTGTTGTCTTCCAACATCTGATGAGTTCTTGCTCCCATTTCCCTTTAGTAAGTGCTATTTTGTTTCCATTATTGCCCAATAGTAAAGTCTTTTCCCGGCGACTTCACCAGAAGTAGCTTTACAACTTTGAAAATAGGCTTGGGCGTGATGAGATCTTGTTTTATTATTTATAAAGTGGCTCTTATGACTTCGGCGTTATCAAATTGTAATTATACATTTAAATATTTCCATCATCTCTGTTTGTTGGTTTTTTTTTTTTTGGTTTTGGGGGTGTTTTTTTTTTTTTAAAGAGGGAAATGATGAAAACTCAGAAATTCATGCTTAATATAACTCAAAAGATGACTGCCATTGGCTTTTCTCTGGCTTCTTCCAGGAGAAGGGCAGAAAATACTCACCGTGCTCAGCGATCTGGATCTGCCCAGGGCAATGTTCATGTTAAGACACATCTTCGGTGGTTTTTTTTGGTGGGTTTTTTTTTTTGTGCACATGGAAAATGTCGACGTTTCCTGGTTGGAGATACGGTATTTACTGATTCTTAGGCGGCACTGGATGTTAATTGTCGTTAGAGGTTCTGGGTGTGGGCGAATCATTGTATAATGCCCACACCCTTGGGGTGGCTTAGGGCGCGGCGTTGTCTTTGCCTCACCGTGCAGTTCTAAGATGTATTATTACCCAAAAGCAACACACCCTTCCGTGCTTCGTTGTGTTTTTTATTGAGGATTGCTCTGAACCAGCGCTCCGAGCGCCTGGCAAAGCTGCCGCTCGATGTGGGGCTCAGGCTTGCCTGGGCTTCCCACTGAGCTCTCACCACTGATGCTTTGGGGTGGGAACGGGCCAATTGGGGCACCTCGATGGGCACACTGGCATCCAGCATAACTGGAGGACCACCAGGAACCCCAGCTGGTCTTGCCTAGGCTGAGCTCTTAGATGGAGTTGTCCTGGATGGAGCTTTCTATGATGAGTAGCATTAGGAGACGGAGAGGTGGAAAAGTTGAGTATTTCTGTTGGAACTGGACAGGGCAGGATAGAATTGCCCCTTTGCAGAGGACTTGTAGCCTGAACCCTGTTTTAGGGACTTTGGCTGGAGATGCCCTGTTGCAATGGTCAAATAAACACACAGGCAGGCTCAAGACTTTGTCAGCAGAAGTCAAAGGCAAAGGCAAAAGAGCCCTTTATTCACACACAGCTAAACTTTTATACTATTCTGCTACTGTCCATAAGTGTCTTTGCTACACATCATTGGCTAGGTGTTCTTGTCCATCAGTCTTACTCCATCTGCTGACAGGTGGACATCACCTCTCCTCATGCTGGCAAATCTCAAAACACACTCTTGCTATTCTTGCTTGTTTTCTTCAACTCCTTCTGCTTTCCCAGGCCTGGCCCAAGGACACAGGTGGTGTTTTCTGCTGCTTTCCCAGGGCCACAGTTGCATCCTCTCAAGGCCGAAAATGTCTGTGGCCCAGTATTCTTCCATAATGCCCCATGCAAGGGCTTTTCCATTTGTGACCTGCTCTGCCTCAGTTTTCCAACCTCCTGGCAACTAGCCCACTGCTTCTCCCACCTGGTGCAGGTTATATTGGACAATAGAACCAATTCTTTCTCCAAATGGAGCCTTTTCTTGCGAGCAGTGTAGGAAAGAGATGTCCCATTGAAGAGCCCACCTCATACGTCCCATGTGACACTTAGTGTCTGCACATCTTCTCAACCCTGACATGGCCACCCTGGGTGGCTCCTCCACCATCTCCACCTGGCCAGCCTTCAGGAGCATCCATGGTCTCAGTGGTGACCTCCCCATCCATGGTGACCCTTTTGCTCACTTCTAGGAGGCTGCCTTCTTTTCCAGCCACCCAGTTTTCCATCTGTGAAGGGTTTTATTGCTTTTCCTTGCCTGAAGTAGTGGGCTGTGTTTAAATGAAACACATTCAAGGCAAACTTGCAGAGAAGTCTCACCTTTCTCCGTGCCACATGATTGAATAGGGGGGCAGAGATGCAACCCCCTTATTAGAGTAATATAATTTTCCATCTCAAATAGGAACCAGGGATGTTTTACTGATTGGGCTCATTAGGTGGACTTTCCACTTAAAGTGTCTGTCTGGCAATTAAGTCTGGGAAAAGCATGACTGATGACCACACCTTCTGTGACTTAATGGGGAGTCTGAAGGCTGATCTTATTATCACACTGATACAGTCTGTGATAAAAAAGAATTTAAGATACTCTCCAGAGATTTATTTGCCCATTAGGAAACTGCCAGGAGAAGGTTAAGGGAACTCGTAAGGTCAAAGCTGAACAGAGAGAAGTACTAAACACTTGGGATCCAGGTGGGCAGAAAGAAGAGGAGGTGATTTCCTCTCTTGGCTCTGCTACTGGCCTGTTACGTGGCCTTCACCAAGTCACTTTCTTCCTGTTTTTTTCTGATGTGGCTGGTCATCTCATTTTTGGGCACCATGGTAGCCCTGCAGCTGCTCCATGAAGCAGCACCATGGCTTTGCCTCAGTGGTGCAGTTCCCTGCTGCCATCCAATGCTGGAGGAGCACGTGGAAAAAATTGTGTGCAGGGGAAGGAAGCACATACAGTCAGGAGGAAAGTAATGGTGATAAGGGCAGGGAGTTGGAAAAGGCTACAGCAGAGCTTCTGTTCTCCTCCAAGAGGACCCTCGTGGGTGTTCAGTGATTCCCTCACCTATTCTGTCTGCTTTGAGACATGACCTGCTGTAATATTTTACTTAAGCCTGGTGTTTAATGGACTGGAACTTATTGTAGAGTTCACTGTGCTGGCTTCAAACCTCCTGTTGGGTACCATTTTACTGACATTATCTTGCCATAGCTTGTCAGTGATTTTAACTCTGCTGATGAGTTGAACATCCCAGGATAAAGGAGCTGCCTCTTTTGGCTTTGTACTTCACTTTACCTTCCTTAAGTACAGCGGGGAGAGATAATTCAGCTAAATATGTTTTAGTGCAGAGTGTTTGATGACGAAAAACTACTGTGCGTCTGGGTCAGTTTTGTCAGATTAATGAAAGAATTGTGAAAAAGGGAAGTGTTCAATTCAGCATCTGCAAAGTGAAAGTCTTGACTTTCACAGGCAGCGTGATTTGTTTAACTCAACATTTGCTATGTTTTTGATTAAACAGATGCCTGGAATTTGGGAAAACATTTTCTTTCGGGATGAACGAATAATCTTTTTAACATTTTTCACTTCCAGAAAGGAGAAGTCCTGCTCAGTCCCACCTTCTTCTCCTGAAAAGCCTCCTCTGTTCCCTCTGTGTCCTCTGCAAGGGGTTTGCACGGACTCCAACCCAGTCTGGTCAATTAGGAAAACAAAGAGTCATGGACCTCTCTCACCATCCCTCCACTTTATATTCCCTTTGTGCCAAATAGAGTGTTGGAAGGCAAAAAAAAAACCCCCTCCACCATATACTACTTAGATTGTGTGGAAACTAAATAATTGAATATGAAGGCATTTGCTTTATGTCTTTAAGGAATCCTTTTGAAGTTGACTCTTTTGACCTTCGAGGCCCCGCATAATTTTTTCTTCTCCTTTTTCCTCCTCTTTTTTGTTCCTTGCTCTCCTGTAATCTTCTCTCCTGCCTGCTTCCTTCACCTCCTCCCACCCTGCTCTGTGAGCCCACTTATCTGCACCCCGTGTTTGAAGCCCTCGGTGGCTGGTGCAGCCAGCATCCTCCTCTCCCCCCACAAGCCTTCCTCCTGCTCCCCTCTGTGAACAGCCTCTCCAGCCCACCCTGTTTTTTTCTCCAGATGGGGTTTTACCTGGGCTCTTCTGACCCCTCCAAATGGCTCTTTTTTTTTTTTTTTAATCTCCCTCCCATTGGGAAGTGTTAAATTAGGGGACCTGCCTTATTCTTCTGGCTGGCCAAGTACAACACGTCCACCCACAGCTTTCAGCAGGGGATGGGCTCTCTTCCCTCTCTCTGGGCAGGAGTAGGTCTCCCCCCTCCTGTGCTAATAGTCTTATAACTGTGCGAGCTTCCTGAGCTGAATCCACACCGTGCCCAGCCCCACTGGCTTCTCTGTTGGCCTCATGGNTTACCAATTCAGGGAATGGTTTTCCTCATTTTGCCAGGAGTTGCTGGGGTGAATAGGAGGACTCAGCTGACTTACCACAGAATGGTTTGGAAGGGACCTTTAAAGATTATCCAAACCCCCGCCATGGGCAGGGACACCTTCCACCAGCCCAGGTTGCTCCAAGCCCCGTCCAACCTGGCCTTGGACACTTCCAGGGATCCAGGGGCAGCCACAGCTTCTCTGCCCAACTTGTGCCAGGGCCTGCCCACCCTCAGTGTAAAGAATTTCTTCCTTCTTTCTGGATTCAATGGGACAAGCAGTCTTCTTTCTAAAGAATAAATACAGCTCTGAGTAAAGGATGTGTACACATGCACACACGTATTTCATGGAGATATTTAGGCACGGGAGTGCTGGTGTTGGAGAGGAAGCAAAACTCTTACCCTGCATTTATCTGGGCAAGGTTTTCCTGCTTATTCACTGGGAGGGAGGAATATGGATTTGCTCCTGGTGGAGGTAAATATTCATAGTGATTTCATGAGGACTTGAATACCTCCTGCAGCAAGAATGTGAGCTGAGAAAGGGCAACAGTGTGGTTAGTTTCACGAAGAACTGCTCTCTTCCTTCTCCAGGGTACAGAGTTCATTTTTCCACTGATGCATCCCTGACAAACACCCAACGGGAGGTGGCATGGGCAGCCAAGTGATTGTGTTGTCACGGCAAAGACCAGTGAAAGGAGAGCAAGATTTATATCATGGCTGCTCAGAGAGTTGGAGAGAAGTGGCCCCAAGCCAGGAGTCATGCCGGCATGGCTGATACTGTCTTCAGTCTTTGGCCAAGAGTGGGCTGGTTGATGGCTTATGTGAAATGGGCTGCATAGTCCTGGTCCAAGTGTTGGTGGGCATGATTCCACATCACAGAAACCAGACGTACAGCTGACACCTTCACTGACAGTCTTAGCACAAAGATGAGTTGCTGAATTGGCCCTGAAGATGAAAAAAATTAAAAATAGAAAGAATTTTGCATCAAGAGAAGTCCAACATTCTACCAGGGGAGCAGATGACCCCAGAAAGCCCAGCACATGCAGTGTAGTGTAGTGATGGGTTTAATTTACTCAATGGCAATGAGGGTAGGGCTTTGGGTTGCTCTCTGGAGATGTGGCCTCAGGTGGAGGTCCTCTGCACACCTGTGGTTGTATTATTTCATCTCCTGTGTGCCTTGGCTCCCTATCTGCACAACCAGAACATGGATTCAGAGAATGGTTTTGGTGGCAGGGACGTTTGAAAACTCCTGATTCAAATTCCCACTCCTTGCCAGGTTCATGCCTTTGTGTGGTTGAGTTCTGAGTGTCTCCATGGATACAGATCCCAATGTCTCTCTGGATTCACCATTCAAGGCTTGACCAGCCTCTTATTAAAAGTGTTTTCTTACATCTGAACTAAACTTACTTTGCTGTAACTTCTGCCCGTGGCTTCTTGTGCTTTAAGAAGAGTCTCACCCCTTCTCTATAGTTATGCATTAGTTAGGGAGATGGAAAAATGAGCTTCTCCTTCATGCCCTCCTCTCTGGGCTGAACAAACCTATCTTCTCACCTCGTGTGGTCCAGGTCCCTCATCCTTCTGTGTGCCTCCACAGTCACAATGTAGATCTGGAGACCCCAGTTAGACACAGTGGTCTCACAAGTGATGAATAGAGGGGGAAGATCACTCCCCTTGACCTCTGGACAGCGTTTTTGTTAATTCTTTTGAGGGTGTGTCCGGCCATCTTCACTTCAAAGCCATGCCATTAACTCCTGGGCACCTTCTTGGCCACCAGGACCACCTGGCCTTTTCCTACAAGGTGGCTCTCTAGGCAGGCACAGGTGGTTATTGCTTCCTGCCAAGGTGGGATGGGTGGGAAGGGCCAGTGTCTTGGCAGAGCTCAAAGGGTGAGGAGAAGATTGTCCCTGAAAATGCAGGGCCTGGAGGATCAGATAGTCAAGAGCTTGGCTGTGTCATGTTCCCATCTGCATCAAGAACCAACCAAGGCTCAACCTTCTTCTCTGAGAGTGAAGCCTGTTAGCCAGTGAAGGTGAGTGGGCTGAGGCAGCTGGAAAGTGTTGAAGAGACAGAGAAGGCACTGAAACACCTTTTTTTTTTGTTTCAGTCTTGTTCAGAGGAGGTGCAGCTTGTGTAGCCACCATTGTTGCTGATTCAGTACCTGCACTGTGAATATAATAGGAGGATTTCTGTCTCCACCGCTGCCCATCCATCACCTTCCACAACTCTAGGAGCAAAAGGAAGAATAAAAGGAATAACAAGAAAATAAAGAAACATTGCACCCAGAAAGCTATCCTCTGTGTTTCACAATTCTATAAATTATACCCTTCCCTTCCTCTTTAATCGCCAGGCATATAAAATATGCTCGCGGCAGAATCATATCCTTCCATTAAAGTTTCAGAAGAGAAATACAAGTCCCATCTGCCTGTTTAGCAAAGCAGGGCAGTGCATGACCGTTTCTGTTTCTCTCTCTCTCTCTCTCTCTCTCTCTCTCTCTCTCTCTCTCTCTCTCTCAAAATCTGCTTTATGGCAGGAGTTTTCTCTTTTAGGGCTGGCTGTTTATTTCATTTTCTCGTCCCAGTGCGTGTTTTCACAAGCAGCCCCCCTCTTTGTTCTCACACAAGTCTTCCTCCACTCAAATGCACCCAAAGAGCAGAGGTGCAACCTGCCCTTGATGAAGGTCATTTAGCAGACTTGCTGTAGGTGGTTTTGTGATCTGCAGACAGGACAGACACTGTCTGAAGAGCAAGACTTGGCAATAACAAGAAATTATTAAACTGGATTGTGGAGGCACCTGTGTGCTTCTCTGCCACCCATCCCTGCTTATCCCCAAGGATATTCATATTCATTTGTGTTGTTCTGGAGTTGGGATCTTCTAAGGGATGGGTTGTCTGCATGGTGGAGGAGTGAGCGTGGCATTGTCCCTTTTCATGCAACAACTGTCCCCACAACCCACCTGTGCAAAGAGCAGGGAGGGGAGGCTGCTTTTGGGTGCATAGTCCCTCTGTGGGTAGGGTGGGATGGCAGGAGGGGTTTGTACATCCAGGGACACCTTCCACTAACCCATATTGCTCCAAGCCCTGTCCAGCCTGACCTTGGACATTTCCAGGGATCCAGGGCCAGCCACAGCTTCTCTGGGAAACCTGAGCCAAGGTCTCACAACCTTCAGCATAAACAATTTCTTCACTCCATCTAGGTGGAATCCCTTGTCAGTATGAAGCAACTCTTGTCCTGTCCCTCCATGCCTTGTCCCCAGTCCCTCTGCAGCTCTCCTGGAGCCCCTTTAGGCACTGGCAGGGGCTCTCAGGTGTCCCTGGAGCCTTCTCTTCTCCAGGTGAGCCCCCCCAGCTCTCCCAGCCTGGCTCCAGAGCAGAGGGGCTCCAACCTTCGGATCATTTTTGTGTTATCCTCCATACCTGTTCTGTGGCTTGTCACGGGTTACGTGAGGCCCTTGCAAACTGGCTTGAATGGTTATTTATAGCACTGTGCCCTTAAAAATCTCTCCTATCCAGCAGAAGGACATGTCCCTCTTTTTTTACCAGAAAGCCTCATTTTTATTCAGTGGCATTCAGAGCAGAGTGAATCCAGAGGACTGGGGCTCCACGTCTGATTTTCCCGTGTCTGGAGATTTACACCCGCACTCCTGCTGCCATTAAAGATGCCCTGCTCCAAGTATAAATCAGACCGTGCTCTATTAGGTGCTTTATATGTTTCCAAGAAGTCATGTGCGATGGTAGCAAGGATCTACTGCAGATTTTTCACTGCTTTTTGGGGTCTGAATGCTGCTGGTGGAATAAATCCGCAGGAGGATTTATATTCCCTTTTTCTGATGGGTTCACCATAGAAGAAGCTTTTCTTTCTTTTTCTTTTTTCTTTTTTATTTTTTTTTACCACCTTGGGCAAGAAGCTGTTTGGTTTGATATAGGTTCAAATTTTATTTTTAAGCAAAATATGAGAAACACAGGAGGGGAAACCACACTCTGTTCCTTAAAATAAGTGGAAGAAAAGACAGAGCTAGAAAAATATTCTCCACTGCACGCAGTTGATGAGCATGTACCTTGGCATATGCAGCATCAAGGAGCTCTGGATGTCTAACTGGATTGTACCTTTTTGTCTGAAGGTGTTTTATGGAAGGGCCTAATACGTGGGCTTATGAAGTCCTACAGCCCATCTCTGTGTGTAAAATGCCAACAGCTCTCACTGAGCTCTGATTCTGCAATGCCATTTGGAAGAGAGAGTGGAAACCAAACTCAGCTCAAACCTCAGCCTTTCAGTAGTTTCTGGGAACTCATGAAAAAGATGGAAGGCAAATTTTTACTTGGGCAGATAGTGATAGGACAAGGGGGAATGGCTTTAAACTGCCAGAGGGCAGGGTTAGATTGGGCATTGAGAAGGAATTCTTGGCTGTGAGGGTGGGCAGGCCCTGGCACAGGTTGGGCAGAGAAGCTGTGGCTGCCCCTGGATCCCTGGAAGTGTCCAAGGCCAGGTTGGATGGGGCTTGGAGCAACCTGGGACAGTGGAAGGTGTCCCTGCCCATGGCAGGGGGTGGAACTTTGTGGTCTCTTCCAACCAAAACCATTAGGATCCTGATATCTAGGATCCTCATAACGTGCCTGAGCAAACCTGTTTCTAAGGCCATGACTCAGGGAAAGGTGTGGATATTTTGGCCATCCATCTCGCCTCCCGTTGCTCCTGGTTCAGGGATGCAGATCTCTCTTTTGGCTTTCTTAATTTTAGTCCTTCCTGCTTTGCACCCTCTGATTCAGTGCTCGGCCCTCAGCAGCCATGCAGGAAGACTCCAAATCCCCATTTTCACCATCCACAGGAGCTGGAGCCACCAGCAACCACCTGGGGCAGGGGGAGCAGCCCTGCTCGTGGCCACATCTGCGCTCCGCTCGCACACACGCCCACAGCACCATTACCTTATAATTAAATCTCCTTTTTTTTTTTTTTCCCCCAACTGGAAGGATTCTGCTGTAAACAAGGGTTTTCTCTAACCATAATTGCACTCAGTGAAGGGCAAAGCCCTGCAATAACTCAGGGCTTTGTTCTGTGTGCAGGGAGCGAGTCCCTCTGCCTCTCCTCAGGTATGCCAACAATGCGAGCGGAACTCCCCGCGACCTGACATGAATCTCAGGGCAGGGTTTGCAAACAGAGGCAGTGGTCAAAACGGGGCTTAAGTGCATTGATAAATATTTTGAAGTGCCGACCTGGAAAAGGAAAGTCCCCGGCATGCTGTGGTGGTGGTGGTGTTTCATCCAGTGTGTGGCTTTGAAGAGCGTTGTTGGCAAGCTGGTGGGGTCCTGCCCATACCTAGGAAGGGCTGAATGAAGAAAAAAAATTTAAAAAAACCCCCCAAATATATATATATGTCTGTATGTATAAGCCCATGTGAAATTCAAGAGATTGCTTTTGCACCCCTTTTTGTTGTGCTTCTTCATGGACGGATGGGAGGAAGAAATTAATATGCTGCAAAGAGGTGTTTTGTTCTTGCGTTGCACATGTGAAACAACACAATGTGGATTAGAAAGGCCCAGAGGTGGTAGGCGAGGTGGGTAGGTGGAGAGGTAGATGTTTTCAAGTGTCTGCTTTTGTTGTAGCCCCTTAACTGATGAATTTTCCTCTCCTAGAGAGAAATCACTGTGATACATTTAACCAATGGCTGGCATATTTGTGCTGTGCAAGGAAATACAAATTACAGATAGTGAAATGATGGGGAAAAGTGCTGATGTTTTCCCACCCAAGACAAAAAGTAGGTTCCTAGGATGGTGTGAGTGGTTCTACATGCCTGCTGGTGCTCTTCAGATCATTGCCCAAATACACACACACCCCCAGAGCATCCTTCACTCAGGAGGTGGATCAAGCCTGTGCCCTGGGAAGAGTATGAGGAGCCAGCCATGTGTTCCCCATACATGTGCAATGCCCTTTTCCAGCCAACCAATCCTTGGGGTTGCTGTTGTGTTAGATGTTTGCTTTTTTTTTTTCTTTTCTTTCCTTTTTTATGGTGTAAGAGAGCAAGAGCAAAGCAGCTGTTCCATAAGATACTCCTGTGTGGGAGCTGGGAGCAAAACCACCCATAGGCATGGATATCATTGAGCAATTTGGGTTGGAAGGGACCTTAAAAATGTTTTGATTCCAAACCCCTGCCATGGGCAGAGACACTTTCCACTATTACAGGTTGCTCCAAGCCCCGTCCAACCTGGCCTGGAACACTTCCAGGGATCATGGGGCAGCCACAGCTTCTCTGCCCAACCTGTGCCAGGGCCTGCCCACCCTCCCAGCCAAGAATTTCTTCTCAATGTCCCATTTAACCCTGCCCTCTGGCACTGAGAAGCCATTCCCTGTGTGCTGTCCCTCCATGCCTTGTCCCCAGTCCCTCTCCAGCTCTCCTGGAGCTCCTTTAGGCACTGGCAGGGGATCTCAGGTCTCCTGGGAACCTTCTCTTCTCCAGGCTGAACACCCCTGACTCTCAGCCTGTCCCCATATGCCACACTGCACTGCCAGGTTGATCTGTAACATCCTGAAGGTTTGTATGGAAGTTGTAGCACTTTAACTGGACTTGTCTAGTTATACTTGTACTATTTCTGCCTAAGCAAGTGCAACCAGAGCTCTACAGATGTTGCCTTGTGCATCCAGCTGTGCCAGTGGAAAATGATGCCTCTCTCCTGGAGGTTGCTGCCTCTGTGACTGTGCTGCTGGAACCATACTGCAGGAGCACCAGCCAAGTTCCCTTCACCCAGCTGCCCACAGTAGTCAAAAGAAATCTGATTGCTGCTTTTTCCCGGCAAAAATTGGGATTTTCGTAACAACCTCAGAGGCTGAGCTTTGTGGAGCAGTTACCTCTGGCCTGGGAGTGGTTGAGAACCTGGGGCTCCTGTCCTATGGCTCTAGCACATCTTGCCTCAGGAGAGACCATCTGTCCTCAGTCTTGTATAGGGGTATATATGTGAAATGTAATCAGCCACCTTGATATAAGATGCTTTTGCAGTGGTGTAGCTGTCTCTGTTCTGGCTCTCTTGCCCACACACCTCCTTTTGTAAGCCAAAAACCAGCTGCACTTCCACATCTCAGTCTTCGAAGCGTCCAAGTCCAGGTTGGTTGGGACTTGGAACAATCTGGGATAGTGGAAGCTGTCCCTGCCCATGACAAAGGGTTGGAACTAGATGAGCTTTTTGGTCCCTTCCAGCCCAAACCATTCTGGGGTTCTGTGATCTTCATGGTGACTCCAGCACAGCTCAGGACAATGCAGATCACTCTGCAATTCTGTCCTGCAGGCTACTGCAACACCCTCATCCTCTTTGTGCTCCAGAATAGCATCAGTTAAATCCGTGGAGTCAGTCCAGAATTACACCAGGATAAATAAAAATACCCAGCAAAGGCAAAAAAAAAAATATAAAATCCATCTGTTCAGTTCCAGCTAGGCTAAGTTCAGGCTGTAGCCAGTGCCTTGTATTTCAAAGACTCCTTTGGACATCCCCTTTGAGTTCAGGCATGTGAGCAGCTTCCCTCTTCCCTTAAAAATGTTTCCTTGTAAAGCCTTTGTGAACTTGTGCATGCGTCGATATTATGGTTATCACACGTGTAATTTCATCTGACATTGTAATGACAGCATGGGAAGTTCAAAATGTAACAGTAAATATAGTTGTTAGGGGAAAAAAAAATACCAACATCCTAGCCCATCATCCTGAATGCCTCTTCACGTCATGGGAGGGATGCAGACAGACTCCAAACACCATCAGCATTTCTGGGTTCCAGTTGGAAACAGCCTGGAGTTCAGGATAGGCCAACACAAACAGGCGAGACTGTCTCTCTCTGCATGGCAGGTCTGCGTTTTCTCCTCCTTTTCCCTATTTTTTTTTTCTTTTGAAAGGGCTATCCCTCTGAAGAGAGGACAGGCTGGGGGTTCTCCCTGCTTGCTTGGACTGTTTTTGTAGCCTGCTGTGTGATGCCCCCCAGATCCTGCACTCACCCTGGGCTGAGAGCAGAGTCCTGACTCGACCCCTGGTTATTTTTGAATGCTGTCAGTTTGCGATGCTGCATTGAAGGGTCATTTGCCAATTCCATTATAAGCCTCATTTACAACTCAGCTGGTTTAAATCAGATCAGGCTGTGAGTTGGCATGTGCACAGAGTCAGCTGGGACGTAGGACTTGCTTTGCTTGGGGGACCTGATCCCTCAGACCCCCTCATTGCTTGCAGAAGCATCGGTTGAAAAGTTAATCCTATTGATTTTCACTATTATTTTTTTTTCCGTGTGTTTGAGCTGAAACATCCAAGCAGCAGCAGATATTTTTCTTTTCCTACTTCCAGGGAGAGTTCTTTTTTTTTTTTTTTTTTTT
>VWZG01007176.1:43622-58238 GCA_013396735.1 Grallaria varia
GGGGGGCGGTGATTTTTTGTTGGTTTTTTGTTTTTTCTGTCAGGAAGTGAACCCACCCAGTGTGTGCGCACTGTTCAATAGGAGCCTTTTTTAATTTCTTTTCCTTTTTCTGGCTCTGAAGAAGAACAGGACGGGAGAGAGCGAAGGGGCTGGCCTGTTCTCCCAGGAGAGTTCAGAATGGGAGGAAATGGCTTTTTTGGCTATTTTTAGGACTGTGCTGGAAGGAGGTACCCACTGCTAACGTGCTCATTGGGTTGTAATGTTGTGTGTCCATAGGGATGTATCCTATATATATATATATATGTAGGTATATATCTCCTATATCAATCCCTATAGCAGGATCTGGGCATCTTTCACAAGGGGAAGCTGGTGGAGGACAGCAGCTGCAAACACTTGGGCAGAAATGCCACCAGCAATGTCACATCCCTCATGGACCCTCATCTATCTCATATCAGAGCTGCTGGAGGGACCAGCAACCTAATGTTCAACCAGGCCAGCTCCAACATAGAAGAAGTATCTCTGGTGGATATCTGGGGAATTCTGGGGATTTTCCTTCTGTCTTTTTTTTCTCTCTTTTTGGTGGTGTGGGAGGGGAATTGTGTCACTTGAAGCGTGAATGAGAGTGGTTGCAGAGGATGACTGGAAACTTCTGTTTCATTTAACATATTCCCCTCTTCCACGTGTTTGTAGTGTATGTGTGTTTGTGCATATAGATACATATGGAAGGGAGATATTCACCAGGAACATCATACAGAACATGGCCAGGAGACCATCAGGCTAGGTAGAGTCATGTAGACAGGGTTGAAGAAAAAGACCTGTATATTGAGCATCAACATCTTTCCAGCATCTTCCAAAACCTCAGCAGAGGGGAGCAGAAGGGAGCTGATGCCCTGAGCACCATCCCTTCAAGCCCCAGGCCTCCAAGGAGGTGCTTGAATGGGGGGACAAGGCAGCAAGAAAAGACTGTGGTCAGGTGTGACCACCCTGTAAAGTCTCCTCCCTGGTACCTGCCCGCCTGTGGTTAATTAATTTGCCCCTGCTCTGTGCATAGATGAAGCCCTCAAAACACCATCTGGAGCCAGGCAGTGCCTTTGATGTAGCTTTGCTAATTGTCTACGTTCATTTGACCATTTATCACCAGGATCCTCCTTTGCCAAAACCTGCTCAGCACATCAGATGGCGCTTGTCATGCAGCGTGCAGACTTCATCGAGCTGCCACCCAGAAGTGGCCCAGAGCTGCTAGTTTGGGAGCTTTATATAAACTCTGAAACTGGGAAGTGTGCTGGGTAATTTAAAGAAGCCGGAAAGAGGAAACCAAAGTGAAAACGTGGCCCTTCAATTATAGGAGGCATTGAACTCTATTCTGGCCCTGCCAGGGCTCCTGTTGGAATTATCTGGGGGCCAGAAACTGGTTCCAAGGAAACAGGAGAGCCATGAGGCTTGGTCGTGGTGATGTGATCATAGAAATCACAGTCACAGAATGGTTTGGGTTGGAAGGGACCTTAAAGATCATGTTGTTCCAATCCCCTGCCATGAGCTCAACCTGCTCATCAACACATGCCAGTCAAGAGCTCAGCCTGAGCAACAAGCCTGTAGAGGAGTTGAGGCCAGAAAATCACCCCATGGACTGGGGTTGGGTCCTGGTGGTCATGGAGCAGCAGTAAATTCCCAGTACAACCAGTAGCACCCAACTGTTCAGGTCACTGAGTGATGATCTGATTCATAATTTGCAATTTTGCCAGGTTGTGTCTAATAAACAAAGTCGCTGAGGTACAGAGTGCTTCATGTAGGCTCTGGGTAACTGGAGTTAAGCTGCAGGAATGGATTTGTTGAGAGAGGCATAACATGTGCTGAGAGGCATAAGTAGTCTTTAAAAACTCCCTGGGATGGATTCACAGAGGGCACAGGAGATGCTTGGGCTTCCACACCTCGGTGAACAAATGAGTGGCACCTCTAATAACTATTTATCTTCTAAAGCAAATAGTCCTTGTATGCTTCCCAAGTGATGTTGTACCAGGGATATCCAGCAGATCTCCGGTATTCGTGGGCCCCATGTCTGTTTGGTTGGCTAAGCTTCTGCATGGATTTTGGAAACCAGGAAGAGAAGGGGTGAAATATGTTGTCGTTGGGATTATTAGAAGATATGATGGGTCTAGCACAGCCATTATTTTGAATTCCCTCATGGGACTTCAGTGAAGATGGCTTCTTGGTGGCCAGATTATAGGAAACTAACAGTTCCAGCCAAAAATATTCAGTTTTATTTAGTATGTGCAAATATACATAGTTCAGATGGTCTCAGCTTGCCAGCCAGATGTTGATATGGATGAATCCTTGTGTGCCCAAGGATTTTGTTCAGAGATTAGTATGAATATTGAAAAGTTCAATAGGTAATGGAGAAATACCAGTGTGAAGGTCACCTGTGTGATCTCAATCCCTGAAGCCTAAAAACTTTAATTATGCGATCAAACCATGCTCTGGGGCTCTTCCATCTCACACATTCTTGTCCCTGTGGAGCCTGGCCAAAAAGGGTTGGACTGTCCCTGCCAGGGCTCCTTGGCCATCCCTCTCCTCCCAGCACCAGTGGGAGTTCTCCATCTGTGTCAGCGTTGCTGGGGCTCTGGTTGGCCTTTGCATTGGCATCCTTGTGGATCATCCCCTAAAACTGTAGTGACCTGTTCCATTTGCAGAGGTGTTCCCTTGCCATGAGACGTGTGGGGCGATGCCACCTCTGCAGCCACCTACAGGGCTTCCTCCCTATCCTTGCTGCCAAGGGAGCATCTTCCTTGGCAAGTGTGACCTTCTTTGCATCCTTCCTCACCAAAGCATCACTTTGGAAACCTCTGCCCTTTCCTCTTTAGTCCAAACCTAAGAGAAAATCCATGAGTTTTTGGTGAGGTCTTCAATTTTGAGTGGGTGAGCTCATTATGTACCTCTTAAAAGCCAAACACCCCCAACTTTCCCAGCTCAGCCCCATGTTTTCTGAGCAAATCTGGTCCCAAGGGGAAGGCTGGTCCCAGTTATTGGAGGCTGGGACGGGTGCCCAGCCCAGCAGTAAAAACCCTGGTGCTATTGCTACGAGGCGGTTCCCCTCCCACAGCACCATGTTTGGGTCTGCAAAGTGGCTCCTGTCCTTCAAAAACCCCGATTATTTCCTTGCGAGGGAGGCAGTGGTTGGTGTCACCACGTTTTCCTCATCGTTTCAGGCATCTCACTGGGAAGTGATTGAAAGGTGAGGAGTGTTCTGCCCCACCTTCCCGCCGGAGGGGAGAAACACTTGGTACTGGGGTGGGTGGCTTAATAACATGTTCCTCTGGAGACAGGATGTTCAGAGGGCAGGTGTGCTTAAGGAAATACTTGCCTTTTTTTTAGGTTTTACGCTTTCCTTTTTCATTATTTTTTTTTTTCTTAAATAGGAAAAAATAAGCCCACCTCTCCGCCTGCCTTCGAATAGGCTTTTAGGGATGCCAAACTATTTCTTGGTTCTTCCAAGCTGGAACAAAGTGCTTGGCTAAGGCAGTGGTGGTGTCCCTGTGGGGCCAGCTTCAAGTGGGGTGTCAATGTGGGTGGCTTTGCTCAGGAGTGTTTGCACAAGGGACTTGCTCAAGGTTGTGGAGCAATCCAAAACCTTGGATTGTTGTTGGGTGCAGGAACAGATCCCCAACATCCCTGTGCCCCCAAAACCAAATCATTGAATGGTTTAGGTTGGAAGGGACCTTTAAAGGCCATCAAACCTTCTTCCATGGACAGAGACACCTTCCACTATCCCAGGTTGCTCCAAGCCCCATCCGACCTGTCCTTGGACACTCCCAGGAATGGGGCAGCCACGGCTTCTCTGCCCAACCTGTGCTGGTGTTTTTCCATCAAATAGGATCAGGAGCTATCAATCACTGGCCAGCGTATCCCATAGAAAGTAGCCGTAATATTTTGACAGATTAGGGTGATCTCACATGCACATCTCAATTGCCTCATTACGAATCGGCGCAAATAAAACTGGGTGGGGAAAAAAATAGCCCACATGTATTTATGGGCTGGTGGATGTCGCAGGGACCTGGGGTGGATGCAGAGGGAGAGCAGCCAGCCCACCCTGGCTCCTGCCTCCGTTCCTGCAGCCTGGGGCAGGGATTGGGAAAGAAAAGCAGGGAGCAAAGCACCAGAGCCAAAGCATCTGTGCCTCAGGGTGCCACATACCCCCGGCAGGGGAGTTGGTGGCAGAAAATAAATCAGGCTGGGGAAGGATGTTGAGATCTCCTGCTGACTCTCCCATCCCTGGAAGTGTTCAGTGCCAAGCTGGTCTATTGGAAGGTGTCCCTGCCCATGGCAGGGGATGGAACTGGATGATCCTGGAGGTCCCTTCCAACCCAAACGATTCTGGGATTCATTCTAAGATTCTCTGACTCCCTCTCCTGACTGGGGTGGCCTGGGATGCTCAGCACCATGAATGCTGGTTTTGCCACCTCTGGGATGCTTTTCTGGGTGGCCTCATGCTGTGTGTGCAAAGCTTGAATTCCTCCAGGGGTTTTGTGTCAGCAAGGACTGGTGGGTGCTGGGGAGGGGAGGCAGGATCTGGCCAGGATAGCAGAACAGTGGTCAGGGATTTCCAACCCCACACCGTGCACAGGGTGAGTGAAGGGAAGAACTGAAGACACCTTGTTTTGTCTGGAAAAATGACATTTTGACACCAGTAGCACGCAGGGATCAGCAGGAGCCTCAGGCTCCTTCCTCTGCTGTGCTGAATGCAGAATGAGCCTGGCGTGTGGGGGCAGCTTGTTTGCATCCCCAGCTTTCCCTGGGGCACCCCCATATCTTTGGGGTGGCACTCCCATGGAGACTGACTATAGGCACACCAAAAAGAAAGGCAGTCAGGAGCCAGTACCTTCCTGAGGGGAAAATCATAGCAAAGAAAAGGCCAGACAATGCACTTTTTAAGGTGAGATGCTCCAAATATCTCTATACAAATATCAATATATAAAATAAACCCACATAAAATATAAATATATACAGTATTATTGTAAATTTTTTAATATCTGAAAAACACAAGCAATAAAATATTAATGTCCTGAGATACTAATATATTAAAGTAGTAGAGTATTAAAATACTGAAATATTGAAGCGCTGCATGTTACAGCAGTTATGTTCCATGCCAACACACAATTAAAGGCCAAAATTGCCATCTCCCAGCTCAGACTCCAGTTATGGAGTGTTGTCCCCACGGATGGAGCAGTTGGGAAGGGGACATCCCCATCCCTGCCATAGCCCTGAAGCAGGAGTCACACCTGGCACAAGCCTGGGCTCTCCCTGGTGACGTTTATCTCCTCCAAGGGCTCAGCCTTGCAGGGCGTTGTCCCTGGGGATGAGGAAGGATATGGATGGCAAAGGGAAGTGCTGGTGAGGAGCCCTCACAGGTCACAAGTCTCCCACTCCTGGACTAGAGCAACACTGATACCCAGGGGCAGGATCCTGTCCCACCTGGGGGCTGACACATCTTTTCCAGGGCTCCTCCGAGCTGCATCCTCTGTTTCCACCCACACAAAAGAATATCGGCAATATTAGTTTGTTTTGTCTATTTTCAATGTATATATCTCAATAATCTATTGAGTATACGTTGGGTTTTTTTACTTACCATGATGCTAAATGAGAATTTTGCCTCTCTCTCTCCCTCTGATATTTCAATTTTATCTTACTGATTTGCAGATCCTGTGTTATACTGGAGCAGCTTGAAGTAAAAAGACAAAAAAAAAAAAAAAAAGAATAGAAGGGGTTTTTGAGCAGCAGAGTCCCTGGATGAGCTTTGGGTCACCCAGGGAGTGCACATTGCAGGTGGTTTATAATGTTGCCGTGGCCCCTGGGTTGTATTTGGGGTTTTCTTAATCCTAAAAGGGGACAAAGCTTAGTTTCCCCAGCCTCCTTTTTTTCCTATTGCAGCCTAAGGTGCCTTAATCTGTTGGCAGAATGTGGGGAGAAGCAGTCCGGAACCCAAATAGCTTCTCCTAGCATAATTTCTTTTATAAATCATGCTTTTCCTGGCAAGAAAGTAATGAATGAGTTTTAAGCATGACCATAAATGCAATGTTTGGTGACGTCATTTGCAGAATACATTTATTTTAGGTGCCCTCCACCCTTTCCACCATCTCCCTCCAGTTTATTTTAACAATGCTGTAATTTTCTATTATAAAATGAGGCCTTTTCTCTTTAACTCCATGTCGTCTGCTCAGCATTTGCATGTGTGTGTGTGTGTGCATGCACTGGTGACATTTGTCACCATCCGATGCTATTTTTGTGCCTGTTATTATTGAGGACCCCACCCTTGGCTTGGGAAGGGGAAGGGGGGACTGCAGGAGGAGGGAGAGGAGGGAGGGGGAGGAAGGGAAACGTCAGCCTCAGCACGCTTCCAGCCTCTGGCCATCAACCTCCCCGGGGGCATGGGAACCATAAGGTCATTTCTCAAGCTCACTGAGCTCCAGAGCTGTCAAACCACCCTGCGAGTTTAAAAAATGCAAATGTATGCAAATGAACGGGCTGTTTCTCTCCCTCTCCCCCCCATTTAAATGACATGAATCACCTTCAATTTTGCCAGCATCCTGTAAAGTTATTGGCTTGCCTAAGCTCTGTGGTTAACAGAGCCACATCTCAAGAGGACCGGGAAGGGAAAAGAAAGGAAAACCAGTCAATGTCCGTAAAAAACAACATCGTTTTTATATATTTTATACATAAAAATTAGATACAAATACATATACAATCACATACCCTCCCCGATCTCTCAATTCAGTTCTTTCTTGCTGTGGAGTGAATAATTTGCTGATTAGGGAGAATGAAGTTTAGTGTCCAGAAAAAAAAAATCTCTATAAAAATATTTTCCAGAATAGTCTAATATTCTGGTTTTCTGATCTTTGGCACTTAGGGTGATCTGGCAGTAAAAGATCAAAACAGGCTTGTAGGGAGACACGTTCCTTCATGCAAGGAGCTCCTTTAACACTCATGGTCCTTCCAAACAAAAATAAATGACTAGAAGATAAAAACAGCAATAGAAATTCAATTGCTCATGCTTACTATTTGGGTTACAAAGCCCTTAAAAAAGGAAGCTGTCTTTTCCTCCCCGGCTCAAGGGTTATTTATTATCTTACACTCGACTTGGAGAACGCATTGGATTACTGTCATTTATTGGTGATTTTCAAGGAGGATTTGATATGGGGCTGGTCCGGCTCGTAGAGGTGCGTAGCTGGTTAACGTGGTTAAGCACAGCAGACTGTAATGAATCAATTTGTTTCAGACAACAGACATAATTAGCACAGAGGTAATGGACACGCCACGGGATGCGGGACTGGAGCATCCTCCTTGCACTTAAAGTGTCAGTGGCTGGAGCTGAGTGGGCTCGGAGGGGTGGAATTCCCAGTTCCTCTCCTCAACTCTGGGCATGAGGAGGTGGCTGGAGAGGGTTTTCCATGGTGCCAGCCCCCTGGGAGGCTTCACTGGTCAGGGACAGCTGTCCCCCATCCCCATGTTGCTCCCACCAGGCTTGTGGTCTGTCACCTATCCCAGGTGTGATCCATCTTCCCAAAGCCTTCACTCCACTCCCACGTGCAAGTTTTTGGCAGTGCTGGTTAGCTGTGGGGGAGATATCTGCAGGTTCTTGGCTGGAGAATGACCCTGCAGAGGGAGGAAAAGGGAGACAGCCTGTCCTTTCCATGGGAATGTTTGCTGCTGAGTCTGATCCCCTCCAGGGGCCCCCCAGGCTTCGCCAAGGGTCGCTGGCTTGCTGGCCAAGGTGCAGCATGGATTTTCATGGACAACCTCCATCAGATCAGGCTCTTCCCATCCCCAAGGGCTGGAGGCAGGTGGGAGGGTGGGAGCCAGCCCCTCACCATGAGGTAGATGCAGTCCCCAGAGCAGGTGGGAAGGAGGTTTGGGGTGAGTGCAGCAGGGAAGGGCACCCAGGACACATCAATGGAACCCAGGAGAGATGTAGAGGGGGGGTGGAATTGGGAACTGACAGAGGTGCAGAGGGTGGGACTGGGAACCTGCCTGATGGTCTCAGCCTTGAGAGAGGGGGGCAGAGTGGGGGCTGCAGGTTCCCTTGCCTGCACCTTCAGTTCTCTTGGAGGTTAACTGCTCGTCTCTGAGCCAGATGTCTACCTGCAGCAGGGCCACAAGCTGGGGCTGGTGGAGGTGACACTGCATGAACACATGCTCTGTGTCCTGGGGGTTTCCAAAGGGTTAGTGTATTCAAAGTTATTCTGTCTGTTTGATGTATTCTGTGTGAGAGGGGATTAATGTATTCGTCGCCTGCTGGAGGAAATCGCTCTCCTTCCCTGGGATTTCTCATGTGGAAGGGCTGCTGGAGCCATGTGAAAGAGGAAACACCTTACAGATTATAAAAAATGGCAAAAAAAAAAAAAAGAATAAATCAGGTTTTCCTCTTGGGTGTGGGCTTTTTGCTTCCGAGTTTTCCTTTGAAGCTAAAGCTGCTCTGGCAGGGGAAGGTGTCTGCCAGATGCACAGGGCACTTGATACCATGCTGACAAGTCCAAGCAGGATTGGGAATGAAGCAAACTCAGCTCTTGGGAGAAGACAGCAGACAGCAATCAGGGTCTGGCCAGGTCCTTGCAGTCTGGTTGTCTTCCTCTGAGCATTTGGGTGCACTGTAACACAAATCCTTGCTTGCCACCCCTTTTCCAGATCCCTCAGGAAGATATCCCTGTGCGGTCAGTCCACATGCTGAGGTGGCATGGGAGAACTCCCAGGCCTGAAGTAGCAGAACTGGATACCTGCTGGTCTATGAGGATCACTTTCCTACTGCAGCAAGCAGCCATGACCCTCCTATTTGGGACATGCAGTTGTACCAGTCCCAGAACCAATCATGTAGATGGGATGGGCACTCCTTGGCTTGTCTTGTTTAAGCTGTGTAGGTGCTGGGACTTGGCAGTGTGAAACAATACAGCATCGTGGCAGGGCAAATCCAACATGTGCCTGGAACAATGTTGTCTCTGAGAGGACATACAAGAAACTTAATGGGAGGGAGTCATTGCACAAGGCTCCTGGGGGAGGGATGCAAAAGAGAAGAGGGAGCTTGTGGTGGTTGTGAGAAGGTGAATGGGGTGGGAATCGAGTAGAGAAGGATGGAGACAAAGGAACAGATGAAGAGATGTGGAGGGAAGCAGAGGTTAGATCACAGAGGATCTGGAAGGAGGTGAAGGTGACACAGAGACGCAGTGCGGCAGTGCAAGTGGAACGTGATTACAGAGGTCCAAATGAGGCAGGGGAGAGAAGGACGCCGAGAGAGGGCACCATCATTTTGTCATCACTGATTTTGAAAACCCTGCTAACACTCCACTGTCTTGTGTTTTGTCCTAGGGCACTAAATGAGAATATGGCCAATGGCATTGAAGATCTTATTGGGATCCCATTCCCGAACCACAGCAGTGAGGTGTTGTGTGGTCTGAACGAGCAGCGGCACGATGGTCTCCTCTGCGATGTCATCCTCATCGTACAGGACCAGGAGTACCGGACCCATCGGTCCGTCCTGGCTGCCTGCAGCAAGTACTTCAAAAAACTCTTCACTACTGGCACTTTAACAGACCAGCCCTATGTTTACGAGATTGACTTTGTCAAGCCTGAAGCACTTTCTGCCATCCTCGAGTTTGCCTACACCTCAACCCTCACCATCACCACCTCAAATGTCAAGCACATCCTCAGCGCTGCCAAGATGCTGGAAATCCAGAGCATTATCAATGTATGCCTTGAAATCATGGAGCCCAACAGAGAGGCTGAAGAGGAAGATGACAAAGAAGATGAAGACGATGACGAAGATGATGACGAAGACGAGGAGGAAGAGGAGGAAGAAGTAGAAGATTTTGTCAATCAGGAGAACCTAACTGATGTACAAGAAGTAAGCTGCCACCAAAGCCCTTCTGAGTCTGACCTTACTGAAGAAGCATATACAGAAGCACCTAAAGATTTTCCAAATCACTTCCCAGCCAGTAACTCCTCTGGACACCTGGGCATGATACGAGACTTCTCCATCGAGTCCTTGCTAAGTGAAAACTTGTACCCTAAGGCAAACATCCCAGAAAGGAGGCCAGCTCTCTCTCCCTTCGCCCCCAGCTTCTTCCCCCATCTGTGGAATGGAGACTTCAGCTCCTTCTCCCAGCTTGAGGAGCCACAAGTGGACAGCGGTCCCTTGGATCTGGTGATCAAAAAGAGGAAGATCAAGGAAGAGGAGGAGAAGGAAGACCTGCCTCCGCCTCCTTTCCCTAATGACTTCTTCAAGGACATGTTTGCCAACACGCCAGCAGCTCCCTTAGGGCACATTAAGGCAGAGACTGACTATAGTGCTTATCTCAATTTCTTGAGTGCTACTCAGTTCGGAGGAGTTTTCCCTCCGTGGCCTCTGGAGGAAGAGAGGAAAATAAAGCCCAAGGCATCCCAGCAGTGTCCCATCTGCAACAAAGTCATCATGGGGGCTGGCAAGCTGCCCAGGCACATGAGGACCCACACGGGGGAGAAGCCCTATATGTGCAATATCTGTGAAGTTCGCTTTACCAGGTGTGCATTGGTTACCTCTGCCACGTGTGGGGAGGGGGCTGGTGGTGGTTGTGACTCATGACTGACTCCTGAGATACATATTTTTTAGTTTTTCCCCCCCAAAAAAGTAGGAAGAAAAGCAGGGAATGATCTCTATCCCTTCAGAAAAAAAAAAAAGAAAAATAAAAAAGGAGGGGAGGAAGGGAGGGGGGAGGAAGAAAATGAACCTACTGATTTCTGTGGGTTGTGGATGACGTCCACAACTCACTGGATCCATCCCCTCACTGGACAAAAGCTTAAATAAGTAACAGGATATTTTCAACCCCGCAATAGTTCACCACAGTGAGATGAGAGTGAGCTGGAAGACAGATGGTCAAACAGCCAAGGAGGCTTCATCTCTAATGTGCAGGGAGATGCATTGAGTTGGGAGGGCCATTTAGCCACAGGATGTAATTAGTTTGGGTTTGCACATTTTGGCACCAGTGTAGACCACAACCAAGTTTCACATGTTTGGCCATGACAGTATCTGGGTGCTCTGAGGCTGGAGTGGTCCTAATTATTATATGTTGGTAGTGCAGGTCTCTTCTCCAAAGTAACAGGCGACAGGACAAGGGGAAATGGCCTCAAGTTCCACCAGGGAGGGTTTAGGTTGGATATTAGGAAAAATTTTGTTATGGAAGGGGTTATCAAGCACTGGAACAGGCTGCCCAGGGCAGTGGTGGAGACTCCATCCCCGAAGGGACTTAAAAGATGTGTAGATGTGACACCTGGAGGATGTGGATTTGTGGACTTGGTAGTGCTGTGGGAACAACTGGACTCACAGAATCCCAGAATGGTTTGGGTTGGAAGGGACCTTAAAGACCATCCAGTTCCAACCCCCCTGCCATGGGCAGGGACACCTTCCACTATCCCAGGGTGCTCCAAGGCCCATCCAACCTGGCCCTGGACACTTCCAGCAATCCAGGGGCAGCCACAACTTTTCTGGGCAACAATTGAGGCTGACTATGGAAATATAATGCTCCATCTTGAAACCCTTCCCTGTGAAGCTGGGCAAATTTAATCGGCAAGCAGAGACAAATAGATTCCTGGACCTGCTCTTGCTGAGTATAATTAATATCTAATGAGGACAATCTTTACCATAATAATAAAGCTTTCTGACAAGAGCATGGTATTTCAGCTCCTGGCTGTGTGTGAGAAAGAGAGCCCTATTAAGCTGGGGCAGGAAAACCAGAGGAAAATAATCTGCACAGTAGGCAGAGGCGAGCTCCTGACAATGGCCAGACACCTGGGGTGCTCCCGCATTCAGCCTGTCTTTTCTTCTCCTGTCCCTATGATAATATTCGAATGGAAGATATGCAGATGATGAGGATTTGACCTGAAAATAAATTTCCATGCTCCCCTCCATTAACACAGCAGACACCGTATTATAATGCGGGGAGCATCATGCCTGGGGCGGGCACATGCGACGTGAGCCTGGCTCACCCTGCTGTTTGCAGGGGAAGGGCCCCCGCACGGTGATAATTCCTGCCTGCAGGAATTTGGCTCCAGCTCCTGCTGGTGCTGCATCCCCAGCTTAGCACCGGGTTGTTGCTTCCAGACAGGTGGGCTCTGCAGGATGGGTTCTTCCCTGTGGTTGTGGGGACTGCCTGGCCAGCCCCATCCTGTGGTCCTTGTCATTCTCCTGCATGCGATGCCACAGGTGCTAATTGATGATGAGGAAATAGCTTGGCTTACCCATCACTGTCTGTTATTCCCTGTAATGGGAATAATAGAGCCCAGCCCTCTCAGAGGGCTCCCAAAGTCCTTAGTTGGGCTCAGTTTGGGGAACACACAGGGAAGTGCTGGTACTGACCCACTTTGAGGGTTAGGAGGAGGGTTTGGGTGAGAATTCAGGTGTCCTGACCCCTAATCCAGACAGGTTAAATCAGCGTCATGGAGGTTAAAACCTCCACACAGTGCTGGTCTTTCATGGCCCATTACTAGCACAGGGATAACCCGACAGCTTCGACGTCCCCCATATGCTCAACAGCTTTTAAATATAGAGCACAGAAGGAGTGGGACTTTAAACCAAGGAAACAATCACAAAGAAAATCAGGACTGACCCAGGGGTGCAGTCTCCCATCAGCACTGATGAAAACAAAGCTGTTCATGTGGGCCACCCAGCACAGAGCTGAGTGCTGTAGGGTTTTCTCCTTCTCTAACACCCTGAGCAAAGGTTTGTTTTTACATGCTTTTGGAAGGATTTTGAATGGCACACAGCTATTTGGTTCTGTTTGGGGTGGTGTTTTTTGGGTTTTTTTTAAACCATTTTCAGCATTACTCTGATGTGAGAACTTTCCTTTAGGAAAAAGTGCATTTTCAAGCGAAATGGAGTGATTGAGGTGTAGGGAGAGATTTCTGTCGGGTCTTCCTCAACACTGCCACTCATGTTACATGTTTTGCTCTTGGGGGGAATTTCGTGCTTCCTGAAAGCATCAGACTTGTACCTTCACTGGGGAGATGCAAGCCCAGATGGTCCCTTTTGGGGTCCCCTGGCAATGAGGTGCAGGGAAGGAGAAGTTCCCAAGTGTTTCAGAATGAATTGGTCCTTTGCGTTATTTCTGCCTTTAGGGGATCATGGAGGAGCAAATCAGCTGGGGAATATCGAGAAAATGTATTTTCCTGGTTGGGGAGTCCCCCAACCTCCCCATCAGATCCCTTCCCTTTGACATCAGTAGGATCATGCATCCCCCAGCAAGGACCACCCCACCATGCACCTGCATCTGCCACTCCCCCTGCCCAGGGCCATCTGATCACAGGAAGCAGGACTTCATTTAATAGCTCATTAATTTTTTTCCTTAAACAAAGGCTGCTCAGCCTCTAGTCTGCTGTTTTTACCCTGCTAGAACGCTGGAGGAAAAACTGCAAATATTTCAGCTTTTCCACCAAGACAGCCCCAGAGTGCTCAAGGAGAAACTGTTCCAGCCGGAAAGGTTAACATTATTTGTTCCTATTATTTGTGTTGTGACAGCTCGCAGAGCCCTAATCGCTCTCCTAATGCAATTGCATTGAGGTTATTCACACACACGGAGTGTGGATCTCCATCAGAGAGCCTGTGAGCTCCCAGCTCACAGAGCCTGTGTCCCCCATGCCCAGAGCATCTCACCACCCCCAGCCTCTGAGCTGCTACAGGTAGAGCCACAAACCTCTTCTTCCATCCCCCAGAGATGCTGCTGGGGCAGAGGGGATTGAGTTTCTCCCCGTCTGCCACCGGAGATGTGTAACAGCCTGGAAAGAGCTTTGCCTGTATTTACATTATACAGTCCTGGCACGCAGCATGTTTATTAGGGAAAGCGATCCCGCTAGGTTAAACATTACATATAGAGGTTTGAATTAAATTATAGGTGGGGCTGGTGGCTCTGCTTTTCATTAGCCTTTCCCACCACTTTGCAGCACGAGCCCCTGTGTTCATCCGTGTGTGATTTCACCGCGTTTCATCCACCCGGGGTGAAATTTTCCGTGCTGCTTTGTCTACTGCTGAGCACTGGTTTCAGCCCTTCCAGGGGAAATGCACCCCTGTGAGAAATCCTGGGATAACAGCAGCTTTAAAAATGTCAGACTGGGAAGTTGGGAACTGTCCCTGAGCTTGGCACAGGGACCAAGAGATGGGGTTTTTCCTTTTTTTCTGTCTCTCTATAAATCTGTGGGTGCAGGACCAGGCAGGGACCAGTTTCCCAAACGTAATAAAGCATCATCTGGTGAAGAAGTGACTTTCCTGCTAGGGATGCTTCTCTGCATCCTTGATCCTGAGGGACTGGTGTGCAGGGATGCCCTCATGGAGTGGCTGACACCAGTGTGCTGCCAGGCATGTCACCAAAAACTGTTCAATATGCATGCAGGCAAGGTGGCAAAAACTGGTGCAAAGGCAGCACCTTCAAAGTTTTGAGGGCTTAACATGCCAGAATAAATACATTTTTTGGAGTGGTTTTTATATAAATCAAAATATCTTAATATGTACTTACATATTATATAATTTATAATGCAATTATACTTTAAAACGGCAATGAATTATATTATTTATGTTTTAATATTTATCTAAAATGTGTACTACATTTTTAT
>VWZG01007176.1:64396-89223 GCA_013396735.1 Grallaria varia
GAAAACCCTTTGCTGAGCATTGCAAAAGGCTCTTCCTGCAGTTGTGCAGAAGAAATCACATTTTTTAAAAAAGTATTTATATATGTGTGTACGTTATGCATATATAATATAATATAATATAAAAGAGCCTGCAGTTTGGGGGAGTGAGAGGCTTTTCCATTTGCCAGCCCCCTGAAGGAAAAAAAAAAAAGGTAGAGCCTAAAATGTTTTAATTTGACTGGTGACACCAGTGGGGCTGCAAATGCTGCCTCATCTCTGCTCTGCCTGCAGCCCCCTGGGACCTGCAATGCCCCCCCATCCTTTCCCACCCATTTTCGAGAGGATTAGTGCTTTATTGGCAGTCTCAGTGCCCTGAAGCTGGAGGATTTTGTGGTTGCAGAGGGAAGTTTTAATGAGGCAAGACCCCAACCATCTCATGTTAAGAAAATGTAGTGTTTGGCAGCAGGTCACCCATGGGTGGGTTTTTAGGGTCTGCTGTTGCCTTTTGGTACCTCTGACACTGTGCGCCTCCTTGGTCTGCACCTGAGTTTCTCTGCAAGACAAAAAAAGGGAAGAAAAGACAAAAAACCCTCTTCTTGTAGAATATACGCCCACTCATCCCGCATAGTCCAAGCCCAAATGAACTGAGCCCCATCCCACCTCCCACCCCATCTTGGGGATCTCCACCAGAAGGAGAGAAAATACCTGTGGCTTGGAAATACCTAATTTTTTTCCCCTTGTTTTCCTGTGTTGAACTGATGTTTTACATGACTTGCACTATTTGCTGTAGGGCAGGATACTGTTAGGTTTCTTTGTTTCGGTCTCTTGTTTGGTTGCGACTCCTCTTGGCTAAGAAAACAGCGGTCCTGTACACGTACCTGCTGCACATCTTACACCCTGGAGAAAATAAACTGTTACCTGAAGCAGTGAGTGGCTCCTGTGTCCTTAGTGCTGCTGTGGGGCTGGAGAAGTTACAGCATCAGGTTCGTGGTTAGCCTGGATGATCTATGGGGTCTTTTCCAACCGAAAATGATTCTGTGACCAAATGACGGTGAGGTGGGTGATGGACCATTTTGTGGTGGCCCTTCGGGGTGACCCTTCATGTGGCATCTGGGCTGAGAGGCAACCCCTGGTGATGCTCGATACCCCAGCGTGAAATCTCGTGCAGGGAAAAAAGTACATTTAAGCACAACTGGAGGGTTCCCCCCCCCCCCAGTTCTCCACACCTGGTTTGTGGGGCTCTCGGCCCATTCAAACTTGGACTGCCCTCATGTGGTGGCCTGGTGGCAGCTCTGCCACTGGGAGGATGCTGAGGACTTAGAAATTTCACAGCATACGCTTGAGTTGGAAAGAACCCACAGTGACCATCGAGTCCAGCTCTTATGTGAGTGGCCCACATGGAGATCAAACCCACACCCTTGGTGGTGATCAGCACCATGACATCAGAGGGCTGGTACCAATGTCTGTTTTGGGGTCTCAGTTGCACCAGGGCATGCATGATCCCCCACCCCCTCCCATCACACCTATCGAACTGCCAGGCAGAGGAAATACAAACCTCAGCCACATCCAGAGGGAGTTCAGCTGATGGACTCGATGATCTCAAGGGTCTTTTGCAACCTAAACGATTATATGATTCCAAGAATTTTTTACAACTCAGCTAATGACAAACAAATAATTCGGCCAGTGAGGCTGGGAACATGCCACAACTATCAGTGGCCTCGTGGGAACCCTGATTTTTGGGAGTTTATTCCCAAGGGGATAAGCTGGGACTGGGCCCTCTGATGCCCACTGTGGCCTCAGCTGATATTTCCTAATTCCCTTCACGGTACCACTAATAATTCTGCCCAATTCAATCAAGTAGAGGTGACAAATATAAATCTTACACAATTAAATAAAGCTCATTTCCTTAGGAACTGAGACTAAAAGCCATAAATGGAAATAACCAAAGAAGGAGCCAAACAGCAGTGCCAAGCTACACCCCCCACCCCCAAGTTTTATTTTATTTCTTTCTTCCTGCAGAGATGACACTGACTGAGATGTCACAAATCCGATCAGGGTTCCTAATAGTTCATGCAGTGCCTGGAGCCTCAGGGGTCATCTGAAATTCAGGCAGCCAATTTGCAGTGAGGAGATGCAAAGCCAAACAAGGCAGGGGCTGAGGTTTTAAGGACAGACCCTGTCTGTCAGCTAAAACCCTTCTCTGCTCTTGGGTAACCTCCAGCAAATCCTTATAGGGATGGCTGTAAACCTGCCTGTCTTTAAGGTGTAGCTGTTAACTCCGTTTCCATAGTAAACAGGACAGAGTTGTCTCAGTGGGACCAACTTCTGCAGCATTAGCTGGAGTTCTGCATTGTTTGGGAAATGTTTAAGGCTTTCCTGTCGAGTTTTCATAAACAGGGTTCTCATTTAAGCAGATTTTGTGGGGTGTTTTTGGAGGTTTTGATGATATATTCATAGAAAAATCAGTTGGAAATACAAAGTTCTCACAAACTTTCTGAGCTGTGGTCCTTGGATCTGCAGTGAAGGTGAGCAGAAATCTGCTCTGGGTGTTGCTGCAGGGCTGAAGAAGCCTGGCTGTGACATGCTAGAATTTAGACAGGAGCTGGATGAGTAGAGTGAAGGGTGAGCAGAAGTTCTATGGGAGGTGGAAAAAATCTCTCTTGGGGAGTGAGGCTGCACCTCGAGTTCTGTGTCCAGGTCTGGGACCCTCAGACAGGAGAGACACTGAGGGGCTGGAGCGTGTCCAGGGAAGGGAACGGAGCTGGGAAGGGGCTGAGGGAGCTGGGGGGGCTCAGCCTGGAGAAAAGGAAGCTCAGGGGGGACCTTCTCATTCCTACAACCCTCTGTCAGGAGTGAGGGGGGCCAGGGGTGGTTTGGGCTCTGCTCCCAGAGAGCAAGAGAAAATGGCCCCAAGTTGTGCCAGAGAAGGTTTAGATTGGATATCAGGGAAAAAATTCTTCATGGAAAGGATCCCTGGCACAGCTGCCCAGGGCAGTGGTGGCATCCCCATCTCTGCAGGGATTTAAAAGCCGTGTGGATGTGGCACTTGGGGACGTGGGTTAGTGGTGGCCTTGGCAGTGCTGGGGAACAATGGGACTCCATGATCTCCAAAGGCTTTTCCAGCCTAAATGATCCTGTGAGCTGAGGGTAATCATCACTGCTGGAGCAGCAGTCCACGTGCCCAATGTCCTGCTTGTTGTGTTTGATCAACTCAACCCATGACAGAGGCAGCTCCAAGCACCTGAGATCATTTTTCCCTGGAGCAGAAACAGCCGAGCTGTATAATGTATGTATCTACTTACAGACAGATTCAACAACCCTAAGGTATCTGTAAATACATGCACAGGCCTACATACATCTGATATGCATTTAGCTGCTCTCCTCACCAAATTTTCCACAGGAGACAGTATTATTTCTCTGTCTGGGGGGAAACTGAGGCACAGGGAGACACAGAGATTTAATCACGGTGCCCTTGCAGCAAACAGCTATCTGCATGTGTGCTGCCAGCCTATGCCTTGCATGGGTGCAAATCATCCCTGGGCATTGATCTTGGCAATGGCTTTATCAGTCTGTTAAATTAAATGCTAGGAGGGAGCATCCCCAGGGAGCCCCATCTCCTTGTCTCCACCATCCCTGTCTGACTCAGCTGGCCACTGGTCAAATCACCAGCTGGAGCTGCTGAGGAAGAGATTTGGAGCAAGAAAAAACAAGAAAGTAACGAAGAAAGGACTTTTTTTGGAGGAGACCATGCCAAGATGAGGTGGTGAGAGCAGCAGGAGCCACCAAGGACATGCGTGGCTGCAGCAGGTTGAGGGGACCATGGTCTGTGTTAGCAGGGGTCTGTGGTAAAGGTTTATTTTTGAGGGTGGAAGGCTGCCAACATCTCAATCTGCCCCCTGCTAAAAAAGCACACCCACCATTGATAAATGTCTGTGTCCCACCTGGTGATGCTCTGAAGCAACCATGCAAGAACGGAGGAGAATGAAACATGGAGATGACTCCAAATGCCAATGAGGAAAGAAAATCCCTTCCTGGCATCCCTGCAAGCACCATCAGAGTAAATCCCAGCAGCAGGGAGGGGCCGTAGCCACTGCCACCAACCCCCATAATGAGGCAGGGATGTCCAAGGCATGGGATGTGGCCACATCACACACAGGGGCTCCCTGTTTGCAGCCAACACGCGTGCCCACCGTGCTGAATCCTGCGCCGCCCCGCGCCAACTGCTGCATGAACGCCCCATATGCCCGGCCATATGCTCCTTCCACACAGAGGGGGTGCTCCATGGACCTTCAGGGGAGGAGAATGGACATCTGAGCTTGTGGGAGCTCAGGTAGGGCTTAAGAGGCCTTGAGGAGCAGAGATGTGGGAAGGATGCTCTGCAGGTGTGAGAACCCATATGGGACAGCATGGAGTGAGTGTCTCTGTGCCCAGCAGAAGCAAAATGGGCCTAGAGGATTTTAGGGGGATGTTGGAGGGCACCACATATCTTTACAATGAGCCCTTGATAGGAATCAGCTAAAATTTGTGCAGGAGGATGCTGACAGGGTGTTGGAGGGCACCACCGACCCTTTGTTTTCTACGAATCAGTTAGACGTGAGGTTGCACTTGAAAAATTTATTATGAAATGGATTTTCAAGACACCAACTTTCAAGACACCAAGCTTTGAAAAATGTCGTGCTGGAAACCAGAAGGTGCTGGGTGTTTCTGCTCATTGGGAGCATATCCTGCCTAGGTGGCAGCAACAGAGTGGGTGAAGGGATTCAGCTCCTCTAGGTCAGACAGACACAGCAGGGACACTGTTGTCCCTGCTCCAGGGCTGTGCTTCCCCTGTAGTCCAGGGGAGAGCAATCACTCTCCAGGTAAATGCCTGGAATGAGTGAAATAATTGCACTTCTGAGGAGCTGGTTGCTCTCCACTTTCAGGCAACAGAAGGTGTATGTCCCTAAGTGTCCCTTTTTGTGCCCTGACCCTTTGCTTATCAGTCTTCTGGTTCTTTGCACCCAACATTTAAAGCTTTAATTAATCACCACTGAAGATCCCAACATGTTTACACACCCAGGATGGGACACAGCATGGTACTAAATCCCAAATTCCCTGCATGGATCAGCAGAGCAGAGGGGCAGGAAGACCTGTTTGTATCCACAGCTGTGGGTGTGCTTGGATGTGCTGAATGAAGGGCTTATCAGGGACACCACCAGCTGAAGGTCCAAAAGTTCAGCCCAAATCATCTGAAAGAAGTGCTGGACTGTGCTCAGTTAATCCCACATCCCTGGGGAGAAGAGGGTGGGATCTGTACCCACTTCATGCCATGCTGTGGGCTGAATGTGGTTTTCCCTGCGTCCTTACAGTCCAGACAGCTACAGGTGAGAGAGAGAGAGAGGATACCTGACTCCTGGTTAGGGAAAATGCTTGAAAAGCCACTTTTTGCCTTGAAAAATCAATTTTTCTGGACAAATTAGAATATTGGCCTCAAACAAAACTGGGGCCTAAGCCTCCTTACATTTAGTAAATGACCATGTGTTCTCTCCCACCAGCCTACACCAGGCACTGCATGATTTGCAGCCCTGTAACCTAACTCGTCTCCCTGCTGAGAGAGAAACTCATTTAATTTGAGTCCAGGACTGAGGTCTGGGCTGCTTCACGGAAGGCAGCTAATCTTTCTGCCTTCACTCCTCTATTTGTAAAATGGAAACAGTGACTTTATCCATCTTTGCAGGCTGTGGTGAGGATTATCACTTAATCTGAGATGCTGCTGGACCCTGATGAGGCAGCCTGGTGTAAGAACAAGTATTAGCTGTATTGTTTGGGATGCTGCTTCCCTGCTATGGCTGTAATTGTTCCAAGGATGTGGAGGGATTTCTGAATGGAGAAGGGGATGGAGGGACTGGGGAGATCATTTCAGTGTCGGGAGAGCAGGTCATCCCTGTTGGCACCCAAGGAGCTGCTTGGTGAGGCAGAGAAGGGGAATTTTGACTGTAAGGATGGATGAGTCTTGCTGTGGCCTTAATCTGTTGGAGCAAGTCCAGAGGAGGCCATGAAGATGCTCCAAATGCTGGAGCCCCTCTGCTCTGGAGCCAGGCTGGGAGAGCTGGGGAGGCTCACCTGGAGAAGAGAAGGCTCCAGGGACACCTGAGAGCCCCTGCCAGTGCCCGAAGTGGCTCCAGGAGAGCTGGAGGGGGACTGGGGACAGGGCATGGAGGGACAGGACAAGGGGGAATGGGTTCATGTTGATGGAGGGCAGGGATAGATGGGATATTGGGAAGGAACTCCTGGCTGGGAGGGTGGTGAGACCCTGGCACAGGTTGCCCAGAGAAGCTGTGGCTGCCCCTGGATCACTGGAAGTGTCCAAGGTCAGGTTGGAAGGGGCTTGGAGCAACCTGGGTTCGTGGAAAATGTCCCTCCCTGCCCATGCAAGCTTTCAGCTCAGTCAAGGCAAGGGGTCAGAGCTGCTGCTGTCTGCGGCGGTGCAGGACCAAAGCCTGAGAGGATCTGCATCTGCATGTCCTCCAGTGTCTTCATAATTCATGATGGTATGTTTGAAAAAAGCTCCTGGCAATGTGTTTTCATTACTGCCCTTAAAATAGGATGCAGAGGGAAAGGTTTATGAGAGATAATTCATTTTATTGGCTCTTCTGTACCAGAATTAATTGCAGCCGTATTTATTGCTCCAGCAAGTAGAGATGAGGTAGATAAGAGAATGCCTTTGTTTAGGGCAATGAATAATTTACATTGTAAATGCACTAGAACCTTGAAATTTGATGGACTGGGTTTGCTTTCTTCCATATCTAGGGAGGAAGATTGAGTCATAACCCTTGTGTATGACTGATGTTTTATGACTTTCCCATCATTGTGATATCTGTTCAACCTTCTGTAACACAAAACATAGCATTTATCCCTGTAGGGTGCCTTGGACTACCTCTAGGGTTGGCATCCAGGTTACTCCCGTGTGTAGTGATGAGAGGTTTGTCCAAGGAATAACCCATCCCGTCCTGTGACAAACATCTAAGGCAAAATACAACACACAATTGAGTACAGAGGGAGTTTTGACAGCTTTGATGGCTAATCAAACCATCTGCCAAGACAGACCCATAACTTCTATTTGAGCTGGAGGAGAAGGTTGCGGAAAGACATTCTGAGCATCATAGAATAAAAACTTCCCCAACATTACCAGAAAGCTGCAGTTTATTTCCCTAAGTTACTTTTCCCTAGTCTGTGGGCTCCTGATAAGCACAGAATATCCTGAGTCGAAAGAGACAGACAAATATCATCTAGTCAAACTCCTGGAATATCAGTATTTGTGTCCCAGGAAATCCCTGCTCATCAATGTTTTCTAAAGAGTATACATCTGTTATTGAGACTTAATCTGCCCCTGAAGTGGGCACCACTGCCTGCATGGCTCCTGAGAGCAGATGGCAAGTGCCCTGCTTGCCAGGGTGGGAATTGGAGGGTTTGTAAGCCCTTGCCTTGGAGATGCAGGGTGAATATTGGTTCATCAGTCTTGTCTGCTTGTGCTCTGGAGCAGAGCTGGAGGGCTCTCCAGTGAACATATACTGGTGTCCCTTGGATGATCCCTTGCTTCAAAATGAGGGGCTGGGAGGGAAAGACAGTGAAAGTCAGAAACTGTAACTTCAAAAGCAAGCTGGGATGGGAGCCTGTGTCAGCTTCTGGGAGGAAAACCAGGGCTGGTTTTGATTACTGAGAAGGTAAAACATATGGTTAGATGAATAGCAATGTCCTTGTATAGATAGCTCTCTTCTAATCCAACAAGGGGGACACTGGCATTCTCAGTGGAAACTATTATGTCTTGGGAGAAAAATCTATTTATTTTAACTAACTGAGAAACAGACCTAAGAGTTCTCCAGCCTTGGAGAGGCCCTGATAGACTGAACCCTTTGTGTGACACCAGCGTTGCCACTTCTGCAAAGAAGAGGACTCTGATATCAAACCAAGGACAGAAGAGGGGACTGTGGTGAGGGGAGAAGGACATCTCTGTGGCCTAATCTGCCTCTGCAGAAGCTAAAGTTGGTCTGAAGAGCCTGAATTCAAGGCTGGCTGTCCAGGCCTTACAGACTGGCACATCTCAGCTGTGACAGTGTTCAGTGCACCATCCAGCATAGGCAGAAGTCCATTCAGAGAGTGAAAAAATGGATGGGCAATTGCAGGGAATATATGTATTATTTAGAGTGACTAAATGTAAAAAGCAGCAGTGGGCTCATGGTGCAGAGTGTGTAAGCCACAGGATGGCAGAGGAGACCCAGGCTTGATAAACCACGAGTGCTGAGCATGGAGGGGATGGTGGGGAATGATGGCAGTGACTTGGGTGGTTTGGCCAGAGTCTGACAGAGGATGACAAACATCAACGGAGGCTGAAAATTAACATTCAGGGCTTGGATTTTGGATGTGGACACCTGAAATGGGATTCAGCTGCCTGATTTGGCAGTGCTCTGGTTGCCCTGAGTGTGGTCCCTGTGTCTGTTACTGTGTGTTGCTTGTGTTCTGGTCAAGCCTGAGCTATGTCCTGAAGACCTCAAAGGTCCCTGCCTCTAATACTCATCCTCACATCCAAGATACTGCTGAGGCAAATACAAACAATTGTGAGGATAAAAGAATCTTACTGTTTAATTTTTTTTTCATTTGAAGTACAAGTTTGCTTGTCTTGCAGGAATAGGGAAGGCACAAGTGTGTTCCCCCTTCTTGCTATGCTCTTCCTCCAATTTGCAGGGCAGCATTCATCCAGCAGCTGAATTTTCATCTCCTGCAAAGGCAGAGAGGAGGGAAAAAATCTGGTAGCTAAAAGAAAAGCCACCTGTGGATCAATCACAAGCAGAGGATGGGGCTGGAGGCTGCTGGGGCAGTAATTTTCACTGGCAGAAGTGAGCAGGTAGGCAGCATTTTCCCTTGTGTGGTGTTGAGAGTTGTCAGACAACTGGTGGGATGGTCTCTATGCTGGAAATGTCTGTGAGAGGAGAGGAAAGTGGCAGCTGCTGAAGTGTGTTAGCCCTCAGTTTCTCCTGCCTTCCTGGACATGGCCTTAAAAGCTGACTGCTGTGTGTGTGGAGATTGAAACACTCAGGCACTGGCTCCCTCAGGAGGATATGCTGCTGTCCCGGTGAAGCAGATTCTGAGGCAGAAGTTTGGCTTATGTCAGGGCCTGAATACCAAACTTTGAATTGTATTATCTCCCAAATCTAACTTCATCCATGCTGTTCACCTTCCCTGCCTCCCTTCCCTTTTCCTTCAGTATTTTTAACTGCCATTCTTTCCAGACTTCAAAAATTTCCTCTCTTTGGCTAGAAGAAGAGTCAAGACTGTGTTGTGTTGGTTAGAAAATCGTAGGCTGCATGGAATAATAGGACAATGGGGAATGGTTGCACACTGACAGAGGGCAAGGTTAGATCAGATATTAGGAAAAAGTTCTTCCCTGTGAGGGTGGTGAGACCCTGGTGCAGGTTTCCCAGAGTAGCTGTGGCTGCCCCATCCCTGGAAGTGTCCACGGCCAGGCTGGGTTTTGCTTTGAGCAGCCTGGGAGACTGGAAGATGACCCTGCCCGTGGCAGAGGGTTGAAAGTAGATGATTTTTGAGGTTCCTTCCAGCCCAAACCATCCTGTGATTCCCCAGAAGGTGCTGGCCACAGGAGACGTCAAAGCCATACTCCTTGAGACACCACTCCTTGGGGTTATGGTCTACTTTTTCTTCCCTAAGACTGAAATCAGTTAAGATTTCATAGCAAATCATAGCACATACCAGAATGGAGTAAGTGTAGAGTCAGGCTCCTGCACTCCCTAGCAAAGCTTGGACCTGGATCTCTCTGGTCACTGCCTCTCTCTCTGCCCACTCAGCCATGGAGTAGGTCCACAAATACTTCTACTTGCTCACATCCATCTAAGGCTCTTCAAGATCACGCAGGGGAGAAGGAGAGGGCTGAGCTCATCTGTGCTGTACGGCTGCACTGAGTGAGGGGCAGAGCTGTAGCCCTTGCCACCTCTGGTCAGCCAGGTGCCACATTGTCCTGGTGGGCTGCAACAAAACCCTGTATGAACTTTGGGTCCCTTCTCCTGGAATCACAGAATGGTTTGGGTTGGAAGTGACCTTGGAGACCACCGTGTTCCAACCCCTCTGCTATGGGCAGGGGCACCTCCCACTAGACCAGATTGCTCCAAGCCCTGCCCAGCTTGGCCTTGAGGACTTCCAGGGATGGGGCATCTTAAAACAGGCCCTGATTCCCCTCCTCCTGATGACTCCAGAAATTTTTCCAAGTTTGTGACCAGGCATAAGCAATGTCAGTCTTGTGCTTAGCTGCTAGTATAGCATCTCCAAGTTTTCCTGTGATATATTGGTCCTCAGCTGGAATTCCCCTTTACTGGCTCACTGGCACTGCTTTAACAGCATCTCTGAACTGTGTTAGATCAGACTCCAACGTATCCACTACAAAGGTTGCTGGATACAGTCTCTTCCACGATCCGTGTCCACCTGCCTCAATACTCAGTGCCCACCTGGAATTCCCTGAAGCAGCCAAGGTGGCAAATTCACCAACAGAGCTCTAGTAAGGAAGCAGTTGAGGTTACATTAGCACCAGGGTGTACAGTGGGGGTTTTTTCCAACACTGAAAACTAAAAATAGTGACCAAGTTTAGTTTCGATCAGCCAACAAAACAGATATTTGAAACGTAGTAGTTAAAATCATTGGAGTGCAAATTAGTGCTCCTATGAAAGCTCATGAAAGATACTTATTCTGAATTATATGAAGGAAAAAAGGGAGTAATTACTTAGCTAAGCTATAATTTCATTCAGTTATTAGGTGGATTTAGATTACTTGCTTACTCGAGATTAGAGATTTGAAATACATGGCTGAAATCCTCTTTCTAATCCAAAATTGCTAAATCCTTGGGTATTTCTCCATCATGCTTTGATTTGCATCCATTTTGCTCTTTAGGACATAATTTCAGTTCTCTGCCAGATTTCTTTTTTTTTTTCTTTTTTTTTNTTCACAATATCCCATCTAACCCTGCCCTCTGGCACTGGGCAGCCATTCCCTGTGTGCTGTCCCTCCATGCCTTGTCCCCAGTCCCTCTCCAGCTCTCCTGGAGCCCCTTTAGGCCCTGGCAGGGGCTCTCAGGTGTCCCTGGAGCCTTCTCTTCTCCAGGAGAAGCCCCCCAGCTCTGCCAGCCTGGCTACAGAACAGAGGGGCTCCAGCCCTTGGGGCATCTCCATGATCTTCACAGCTTCACATCCTTCTGATGTTGCAGTACATAGACTTGACAAACCTCCTTGCTTGGGTTGCTGATACCAGGGATGAACTCTGACCGCTATGACCAGTTGCTGGGTCCCTTTGGCCCTGCCTGGCCAAGAGTTGTTGCTGGAGTTGTGGATGTGTGGAAGGAAGGAGAAAGCAGACAGCCCTGGTGCTCCAAAAGAGAGGAGCTAAGCCGCAGCTGGAGAGCCAGGCTGGCCCTAAAGGTGTCAACAGGGTTATGCAACCCTATGGTAGGGAAGGGTTTGGTCCTCCAATTTTTTGGGAAGATTTTCTAGACACTACTGGTTCTCATTAATCCATTTCCCTTGGTGTTGTAAGTACTTGGGGAATTCCACAAGGTGCTGCCTGTTTTTCTGGGTGCTCGTGTGAAATGAATGCTCAATAAGGTGGAGTGAACGGTGATTTCAGCTTGCGTGGTCAAGGGTGAAAGGCATCATATCCTGCGATTATGCTCGCTGATGTTCAACCCATGGACTACTTTGGGATGTCACATCATGTTTGCTGCCAGAGCCTAGCAACTGAGCCTCTGATCAAGACAGGGAGAAAGGAGCTGTGCACAGAAATTAGCTGTGAGGCAGCTCTGGAACTGTGGCACTCACCAACATGCCCATTAGTGTTGCCAGAAAAAAATCTGTACTTTCCTACATAAAGTAATATAAAGCCAAGAATTATATGAGGGGGAAAAAAAAAAAAAAAGAAACATATTTTGTCTGGGAAAAAAACAAACAAGGAAATGAGTCTGGTGGAGATCTACCTCCAGCCCTTTTGGTTTTTAATCAGCCTAAATAAATGGTCAGGGTGTGAAGGCAATGCTTGGGTGCTGCCCAGGTCATAACCACACCAGTTGATGTTTCAGTCACGTCTGGTTTCTAGCTGCTACCTGCTCTCACTCAACTGATTTTTAACTCGCTCGGCATTTTCCATGCGTGCGAGATGTTTGATTAGATCCTTTGTGTTGCGTGTGTGGAAATAAAAGGCCAGCTAGGAACAGACAACTGATTAGGCATTAGGTGAGGTATAATCCTCCCTAATCACATTTCTAAACCTGGTAGTTGGAGGTGGGATTAGAGTTATTAACATGCGGACAATAAAGCATATAATTTATTTAACAATTACTGGCTCTTCGTGAAGGGGGGTCTGTGCAAGCTGCAACCACACACCAGCTCCTTCATCTCGTGCCAGGATGGAGTTGCTGTGACTGAGAAAGCAGACAGATATGGATGGTTGTCCACCGACACAAAGGGCAGCAAAATAGGGGTTACTTTGGATATAATCAGGAGTAAATCTGAAATCCCCTCGCAGGACCCCTAGGCAGTTCTATGGGAGAATACCTGACATCCAGATATTAAGCTGTGTAAATACAGAGAAATAAAATATCAAAAGGCATAAAAATTTTTACTGAGGTTTCCTAGTCTTCTCTTCCTGAACAGACTGTAATGCAAATGTACAATAATCTAAAAAGCTGTTTAAAAACTTGTAGGACGAAGAACAGTAGGCAAAGGCAACAGCTGGCAAGCAGTGATGTTGTGCAAGAGCAGCAAGGAAGGGAATTCCAGAGCTCCTGGATCAATCCCTGTCCTGAGCTTGTCATACAGTTTTCCCAGCTGTGCTGGGCTCTGTGGTGGTACACCAGAGATTCACATGCCAGATAGACATCCTCAGAGTCAACAGATCTATATTTTAATTCTTGCGTTCATTGTGCCAATGTACCTTTGGAGAACTGAGGCTTGGTCTTGTGATCGTGTTGGGGATGTTTGGAACAGCAAGGTTTTTTTCCCAGTACAATAAAAAAAATCAAAACAAAAAGTCCCAAACAAAACAAACCCACAAAACAAGCAACCAAACCCAAACATGAAACCTCCAGAAAAACCCAAAACCCCAACTCTGTGCCCCAGCCTGTTGTCTTGTATATATTATCCTACCAAAATATAGTTCTACATTGCTCCAAGAAGGATGTCAGGTCTGCTCTGCAGCAGGACAGGATGCCAGAACTTGGGAACATCTCAGTCTGATCCCAGCACCACACAGGGAAAGCCAAACCCACAGAGCTCCCTTGTCCACTCTCTCTGGTTGCTGCAGTCTTTGGCAAAGGCTGGGCGCTGGGCCAGTTGCACTTTTCCAGACAAGTCTTGGGCATGGTTTGAGATTTAGGTCAGGCCAGGGACAATTTGCAGCAGTGTTTTTCATGTGCCCGCCCTGTTTTGAAAGCGGAAAGTCTGGTACTCTCTGGGTGTTGCTCATTCCACACCAGCTGGAGTCTCTGGCTGCGGCCACTTGTCGAGGTACACACACCAAGCACTGCTGATCTGCTCATGGAGCTGCAGGAGGGGGGAAAAACATACTGCTGTGATCAGATTTCTTGTTTAGATGCCACAGGTTTAGACCCTTCATGCTCTGCTGTGTGTCTGGAGCCAGGCTTGCAGATTTGAAGCATCCTGAGGAATCTGAAAATTAAGAGGTTCCCTTTATAATCAGTGTAGACTAATAGGAACTCCTGGAGGGGGGTATTCATCCCACCCTAAAACAGTCTCTAAAATGGGCCAAGTGAACTGTACTCCACTCAGTTGATGGCGAGTACTTGGTCTTTGATGTTCTAACATTTGGTGAAGTGCATCCAATCACCTGTCTGTAGGGATTTGGTATTGAAGGCAGCCTTGAGGAACCCTGAAAAGCCAGCACAGGTCTAGCCTATAAATCCCAATTTTTTTGGTACATATTATAGACCAAAACCATGTTACAAATATTCTTTCGTGAGAATGAGGTTGGACATGTTTCCCTGATCTCCCTTCTCGAGGCTTTGCTCTTGCACAGACAGTGGCCCTGGCGATGCAGCTCTTGGCTCAGAGCATCAAGGTCTTCCAGGTGAAGCAGTTTATGAGTGACTGACAGCTTCAACAACATATCCAGGTGAGACTGTAGCTGGGTCATGATTTGAGCTGTACCAGACGCCATTCAGTCATTATGCTCAAAAAAGGGCAAGAAGACAGGAGAGGGGAACAGCAGGACTCCTTCATGGGGACAATCTTATCTGTCTGGAACTCTAAATGGTGCTGGGATGATTCTCACCCTTTTCCTGAGAAGCAAGCTAAACAGATAAACTGATGTCCTGTTTAAATATAGATGGGGTTTTTTTTCCAAGCTACTAGCCTTAATTTTTATATGCATGCCAAATGTAAATTGTCACAGATTTTCTTCTGGTTTTATCTAGCAGCAGGAGATCATTATCTACTGACATTAGCTGTTAAATAAGTGCAAACTACCTGTAACTGCAGCATTGCATGTTCCTGGGGAATTTATGTAAGCCTAAGATGATGATAGGGATGGACTTTGTGGGGAAAAAAAGAGAAAAACAAACCTAGAACATCTTGGAGAGGCAGAGTTGATTCATCAGATCCTGTTTTCATCTGAAAATGTTGCGCCTGCCACTGACACAAATAGCCTCAGAGATCATGACTGAGAGAGGATTCACAGGAAAAATATTCTCTCCTATCACTTTGTTAACTGTGCATTTGACAGGACGTCACTGGGTCTAGACAGGTCTGCGGGTAGGCTGACAATCACCTGTCTGGCACTGACATGCAGTAGGTGAGACACTACCGATGCTTTCCCCCTGGATCAACTACAGGAGAAACAGCAGGAACATCAGCTGAAGGATAAGAAGGTGCAGCCAGGAGTGGGTCATCAGAAAGAAGCCCAAGCACACGGGCTCGTCACTTCTCTGCTTCCAGGAGAGGGCAGCTCACAGGTGGAGCATCATAGCTGCCAGTGCCCACCGGCAGAGCCATTATGGGTTGTGTTGGGCACTTTTCTCAGGCAGAGACTCCTGGGCTCAAAACCCGCTCAAGGCATGTCTCCCCTGTGTTTCTTAAGAGTGGACAGAGTTCAGACTGACATTTCTCCACTGCCCTCCTCCCCAAACTGAGGAGTCACCTCTAACACTGAGTTTGGTCCATTGCAAAATCCACCCAGGGCCAGGCTGAGCAGCCAGCCCTGAACTCTGGTTACAGCACCCTCAAACGCTGAGCTACTGAGCTCAGTCAAGAGGTTTTCAACTCTGACTAAATCATAGACCCATCCAGGAATGGGCTTTCAGATGATTCTCCTGTTCTCTTTAACTTCAACAGGCCTTTTTTTCTCACTTGCAGGCCAATGGTCAGCTGAGCTTCACACACAAAATTGAACAGTAATAATTGCACCCAACTTGAGGTCCTCCAAGGCTTTGCGTTGTGACAGAGTCACATACAAGGACTGCTTGGGCCAAAATTCTTAGTCTCTGCCCTGCAAAAGCACAACTGTGCCCTTTGTTACCTAAGTAGAGCCCTGTGGCTCCACTCAACACAGTTAAGGTTGAAACAACATACAGAGGACAAGGTGGGTCCTTCAACCCAAAATAACTGCAAAAACTTGCCTTAAGTCCTTACTTTAATCCTTAATTTAGCTTTTTAGTTTGTGAAAGACACTAGTATTCATTCAGCAAAGGAAGATGTCCTTGGAATATTCTTGCCTTGACATTTCTTGAGGTGCAAACTGGTTTTTTTGTTGGCTGGTTGGTTGGATGGATTTTTTTTTTACTTTAACCTTCAAGCCAGTGGATAGGGAGCAAGATGCTCCTTCTAAAGACTCTTACTGTTTATCTTCAGTTTCTGTAGATTACAAATTGCTGCAGACTGCTCTTTGTGCAGGCTTGGAAAAGTGATTTATCTTGGAATAAACATGATTATTGGGCATCAGCCTCTTTCATTTGTTTCTTGCTCTTTGTAGACCATGACTTTTACTGCAGATGCTGCTCCTACTTATTGCTCATGGAGTGCATCTTCTGTGTTTTCCAAGGTTTTCACCTTTTGGACCTTGTTCTTGCCCTATTCCTTGCTATGACACATATCAACAGGCTGATTAATTCTGATTCTGACTTTTGCTGCCTGTGTGCTGTGATTTCCTTATCCCTGGCGCTTAAAACTATATGATCTGTAACCTGTTCGCCTGCAGCCATGTCAAACTTGCATGGAGAAGCTAACTGAGCCAGACGGCAGTTTCAGGTTTGCCTTGGTCACATCTACCAGAAGACAAACCTCTCAATTTCTAATTCCACTGGCAGTGCTACTCCAAAGCATTTGAGGTCTCATTTCTGTCTGGCCTTTCCTCACCTGCAAGTGTGAAGGTCTGAAAATTCAGAAGTTGTCCTTGCCGGTGGCTGCAAGCTGGGAGTCTTTTCCGATTGCCATGTTTCATAAATATGGACAAATTACTTTTACGGGCTGATCTGCACAGTGCAGCAAATGTAGTCACTCAGGTGGCTTTAAGACAGCTGTCTGAAGGAATCAGGACTGCACATCTCAACTCGAAGAGCAGGGACTGCATTTCGGAAAGCAGTGGCTATAAAAAGGATTTACAGGTCACTGTATCTATTCCCAGTTTTACATAGGAGCCCAGAGAGGAAACAAGGCCTTTGAATGCAGAAACAGAAGACAACTGAATAAAGGCAGAGAAGTGCTGCAACACTGTAAATCAATTAAATTCATGGTCTCAGTGTCCATACTTTAAAATGGAAGTAGTAAAGAAGATTTTGGATAAACATGGAAGTTTGAAAACCCTCTTTGCAGGCAAAGACCAAAGAAACTTGATTTAGATTGTGTATTTAAGGAAAAAACAAAACACACCAATGTGTGACTCACTCCCGGTGGCCAAATACTTACACGTGATAAAGATTTCTACGTGAAGACATCAGTGAAAGAAAACAAAACCAATAAAAAAGGTATAATGAGATCTAATGGCATGAAGATAAAAGAGAAAGGCCCTCCTTTTCACCACACCAACCTACCAGGCAGATGGTAGATCCTTCTCACCACAGTTTTACTGCCTTCTCTGTAGCAGCTCAGAGCTGCAAAGGCTACGGACCCAGAGAGGGATCCTTTGGGGGAAATTATTTGGCCTTGGAAGTGAGCAACATAGAGTAGATGGTTGTTATGGTCCATCTTGGTCATAAATTTGAAGACTGGTAAAATGTTGATTTTCACCCTCTCAGTGCCTTACAGCCAGACCATGGCACCAGGACCTCCCAGATGTGAGATCTTGCCCATGTTGCCAGAAAGGGCTCTTCCTAAGTGTAAAACAGGGCAAAATCTACTTTCACAGATTAGATTTTGCTGTGCTGAGAGAGGATGTGTGCCCACCAACAGCTTCTCACACCAGCTTGATCCTGAACTGGGAGAGTACAAAAGCAGCTGAGCCTTACACGGAGCAGCAGAGGCAGGGATAACTCCTTGACTTCCTCCCAACGTCCTCTGAAAATCCGATGGCTGTCGTGGCACCAGGCCAGGGCTCTCCAGGGCAAAGAGCTCCTTCTTCTGTCCCCCTAGTCGAGGAAATCAGCCCCTGATAATCTGGAGTGCCAGGGATGGGGGCTCTGACACAGGCTTCCCTGGAGATTATACAGAAAAAGCCATCAGTTGTCTTCGAGCACTGTTAGAAAGATAACCTTTTTTTTTTTTTCTCTTTGCATCAGTTATTTGTCATGATAAATACCAAGAGCTAAAGTAAACAACATGACAGTCATGCAGTGATAAAGTCTCAGATTATTTTTAAGGCCTGTTTTTTTATTATGGCAACATTCATATTTGGTGGTATCTTCACCTGCATCGCAGTAATGTATGTTTCATATCCCTAAATAAAACTAAGCAAGAAAGGATTTGTCAGGTTCTTCAAATTCTTGCTTGATTTATTTGGTCCATCAGAATAAATCTTTTAAAATGACAACTTTTAATCATAACTTTTAAATGGATACTGCCTTAAATCACTAGTTTTTTTAAAGCACAAGGACAATGCTCAAAATCTGCAACTAAAGCTTTGCTAGACCAATAATTACAAAAAGAAAACTTCTACCTCTAAGTGTTCTAAACACTTCTTCAACTAGTACAGACAATACATAGAGAGAGCACTTACAACTCATCTACCAATCTTGCACAGATGGTGTAGAAAACTGGGGTAAATCTCATTGAGACTAATCTATACAAACATATGCTTAATTAGCATAGTGCATCTTCCACAGTGTAAAACAGAAACAGACTGTAGTGCAATAACTGATCACAGCATAAATTGGTTTATTTTGATCCTTCCTACGGAGGCACAAACTATTTTTTTTCTTAATTATTTTTCAGATTTCACAGTAATGAATTAATTTCAGCTCTCTGGAAAAAGCAAACAGAAAAAGGAAACAAGGATGATCGAAAAGTTAATCATATCAGGTTTGCATTTATGCTGAATTTTGTTCCTGTGACTGATCCTGCTGGCTTATTCACTGCACGGATTTAAACATGTACTCAAATCCTTCCTGGACTAAGGCCTACCATTAATTTAGAAACAAAGCTATTGTCCCCCAGGCCTACTCACAAATTACACTCGTTTATTTAACTCAATAAAGATAAACTTGTGTAAATCTCTTTGTAAACAAGGCTATTTTGCTTTAATGATAGCTTATTTGGGGTTAGCATAAATGTGTTTCTAATCAACTAATCCAAAATAAAGGATGTAGGCAGATGAATGGTGCTGTACTTGGAACAATAAGAAAGGACAGAGGGATAATCTGAGGAAAAAATGGAAATGCTGGCAACATGAAATGTCTCTAAGTTATAAAAAACAGGAAAATTGGGAAAAGTCAGTTTTCAATGCATGAAATTTCCCTGACCATTTCAGTGCAAAGTCAAGCAAGTTAAAGGAGCAAAGGAATTCAAAATTCAAGTGTCTGACTGTGTCACAGTTGTCTCTCAACTCATTCTGCTTTATGTTAGCCATGGCAACTGGGTTTATGTGCACATAGGCCCCAGGAATTAAGATAAGTAAAGGTAGTTAAATAATTTACTGATTAGAATTACAGTGTAATTGAAGAACGGGAGCAGATATACAGGTCTTCTCATCGTGCTGTGAATGTCTTAAGGAGGATGTCACTTCGAAGGATTACTGTCTAACTCCATTCCATCTGATAAATGTAATGTACTTTATAGCACAAACACCAACCAGCTCATGCTGTGATGGGTCAGAATGGCAGAACTTTGCTTTTAGCACATTATTTTGAATACTTGCTATTTCTTAAACCTGCTTTGCCAAGGGGATAGGACAGACACAGCAGGCTTACATCAGGGGCTGTCAAATTTTACTTTTTGTCAATATTTTTTTCAGAGTGGAACTGATTTCCTCTTTTTTTTTTTTTTTTTTATTTATTTTGAAACCTCTGAACAGACCAGTCTGAAGGGCAGTGATTTGTGTAATACTTGAAAACATACTTCTGCATTTAAGAAGAGGTAGTGAGCAGATTTGAGTTTCAAGGCTTCAGAGACTATTAATAATTTCACTGATTTCATTATTAAAATAATAGATAATTTCATTATTGAAAAGATAAACAGAATAACAGAAATATGCAATACCTTTTTAAATGTATTTTGCTGTTATTACCAGACTTAAGTTGCAGCACCTTTTTTAAATTTTGAGGAGTTTTGTGAGTGGTTAATCTATGCTGGTATGACTGAGTAAAATTCCTCTTCATTTTGGTGATTTTTATGCCTCGTGAAATGGATTTTTTTAAAATTTATGAAGCTAAAGCTCTCCTCTAGTCACTTTAATGCAGTGCCTGTTTGGACAGCACACCAGACATTAGTTGTCCTGCAAATCAGCTGACATGTTCCTCGTGATGTGGTGAGAAAGGCAGAGTGTGGTTTTGTCTTTAGCCCTCTTTGTGCTGCCACAAGAACTGATATGGTGTGGAGCTGTGTACAAACTTGATGAGACACAAAGGGGTTAAATCCGTATTTAACCTTCCAAGAGAGACACAATCTCAGTCCTTGAGGAGCTTTTCCATGCTGATTCCAACAATAGAAGAGGTTTTTGCCAGTGCTGTACTGTTTCCCTTATGGCAGTCCTGCAACAGAATGAAGAGGCTGTTTCCATGTTTGGCCATGAAGCAGTGCAGAGAAAAAAGGAATCCATCCCTTTCCCCAGCTTGCAGACCCAATGCCATTCCCTCTTTCATAATCTTTGGCAGATCTGTGCAAGAGGACAGTTACTTCCATGGAAATTGAGAGAGCAACTAAGGTGCTCCAGTGGCATTTACAGTAAGCAGGGAAGCAGCACTGCAGCCAGCAATGCAAGAGACAAAGAACTTACTGAATTACATGACAGTGCTTCAACAGAGAAAACTAATGCCTCTGGGAGCATTTAACAGTATTACTCCCTGGATTTATGCTCATTTTCATACACAGAAATACACAGTATATCCTGAGTGGGAAGGGACCATCGAGCCCAACTCCTGGCCCTGCACAGACACCCCAACAATCCCACCCTGTCCCTGTCCCATTGTGCAAACACTCCTTGAACTCTGGCAGCCTTGGGGCCGTGCCCAGTGCCCTGGGGAGCCTGGTCAGTGTCGAGTCACCCTCTGAGGGAAGAACCTCTCCAACCTAACCCTCCCCTGACATAGCTTCAGCTGTTCCCTTGCATCTTGTCACTGGTCACCAGAGAGCAGAGATTGGAGCTGCCCCCTCACCTGCACTCATGAGGAAGTTGTAATCTTTGATGAGGATCCCCCCAGTCATACATTACTTCCTGTCTTGAACATGCTGGCTGATCTTTCTGTATCACAACTCTGTTCAAAGTTCTTCCTTGGTTTCTTTTTGTGTGCTTTTTTCCCCTCAGTTTACCACATCATTTTGACATGTTGGTAATAATGATCTCAACACACAAACTCTGCTCTGCCCACAAGCCTTGTCTTCCTGGCATTGTACTTCACATTTGTCTCCACTCCAGAGAGTAATATCTGATAGTGTCGGGTCATTTAGAAATCCTAGGTGTCTTTGAAGTTATCTGATATTGGTGTTATATTTCTTTTGTCTCTTAAAGGCTTTGGTCACAGGCTTTGGGAAGTCAACATGTATTCTCTGCAGCATAGCACAGCCAGCTACTGCTTCAGCATGATTTACTAGTTCTTAGGTTATTTCAGAGTATCTGAATGGTTTGGGTTTGAAGGAACCTTGAGGATCACTTTGTTCCATGGGCTGGGACATCTTCCACCAGACCACGTTGCTCAATTTCCCTTGTTCTTTCTAGCAGACAGATGACTATGAAATACCACTGAGCTGTTTGTGCCTCTGCACATGGACACCACCTGTGAAGACGTTGATCCTCTCACACACCTTGGGAGACCCTGGAAGAGATGCTCATCCTCCCCCATTGCAGGTTCAAATCCAAATGGGATTGTCAGCCATTTGTACCTAACTGCTCATGTCCAAAACCTGCTGAGCTACACGGTTTGACAAAGATGTGGACCTGGACAGAGCACAGAAGAGAGCATGCAGATGCTCCAAGGACTGGAGCCCCTCTGCTCTGGAGACAGGCTGGGAGAGCTGGGGGTGTTCATCTGGAGAAGAGAAGGCCCTGAGGAAACCTCACTGAGGGCTTTCAGTACTAAAGGGAACTTCTAAAGAGATGCAGAGCAACTTGTTACAAAGCAGATAGTGAGAGGACAAAGGGGAATGGTTTTAAACTAAAAGCGGGAAGATTTAAATTATATATTAGGAAGGACTTCTTGGCTGTGAGGGTGGGCAGGCCCTGGCACAGGTTGGGCAGAGAAGCTGTGGCTGCCCCTGGATCCCTGAAGCGTCCAAGGCCGGGCAGGACAGGGCTTGGAGCATCCTGGGCCAGTGGAAGGTGTCTCTGCCTATGGCAGGGGATAGAATGAGATGAGTTTTAAGGTTCCTTCCAACCCAAAGCAGTCTGTGGTTCTCTGATTAGTTAATAGGACCTATCCAGCCTTGGTATCAAGGCTCAAGTTTTGCAGTCTGTTTTTACAGAATCAAGTACTATTTCACAGAACTACCGAGTGGTTGGGGTTGGAAGTGACCTTTAAAGGTCATCCAGTCCAACTCCTCTGCCAAAGGAAGGGGTATCTTCAAGTAGACCAAGCTTTTGAAAGCCCTGTCCAACCTGACCTTGAAAGTTTCCAGGGATGGGACTTCCACCACTTTTCTGACCAACCTGTGCCAGTGTTTCATCACCCTCATAATAAAAACCCCTTCTTCTTTAAATCCAACATAAATTGATGCAGGTGTGTCTGGGGAGCCCTTTCTATAGCAGATGCACATCAATTTCTACAGCAGATACACATCTGGCTGCCTCCTCTACAGCCACCACTTCTGGCTCTGTGATTTGCAGCCCCTACACCACCTTCTCTCCTGCTGCTTCCAATTTCCTCTCCTAGAGAAAGGAAGTTTCCACAAAAATTGCCATTTTTTTTGGTGTCAGCATCCTGCAGTAAAAAGCTTGTCAACCTTTTGACCTGTTTCAAGCACATCTAGAAGAGATGTAGAGCTTCTGGAAATAGAAAGTTTGTCGAGTGTCATGGCAAACAGTGGCTGCATTAGGAAAGAAACATGTTGTCAGTGCTCTGCCCAGGAGAAAGGTAGGGAAAGCCCAACGTTTATCGGCACTGCTTGGCTACCTTGGCAGCAGAGAACCAGAGGGCAGCTGTCCAGTCAGAGCACACGTATTCCTGAACTAGGCACAGCACGTGCTGCTCCAGACAGAAAGTCAGCACAAGTAGTTTGGGGCATAGAAGGGAGATTTGGATCTATCAGGAGTCAGTCTTGGAGATGTAAGAAAAGAGGGAGCCATGAAACTGTTCTAGAGAAGCAAAGGGAATGAAAACTAAGCTTAATTAACTTGCTGTTCATAGAAAAAAAATTCTGAGTGCAGTAAAACCTCCACAAAGCAAGTGCCGTGCTGGCTGAATAGCCTGTAACTGTTTCCAGGTACAACACGCCTGGGACACCTTATCTTTCAAAAACATGATGGCAATCTGTAAGATGCTCTGCTTTGTCTGCAGCAGGAATCTTCTCCTTTTCACTCTCTGTTTATTTCACAACTGCCTGAATCTCAAAATGATGGAAAAGCAGGGAAAAGGCAACCAAAAAAGCAATTAAGCCATACGTCTGATTCAAACTGGGAAAATCCAAGCACAGATAAGGCAAAAGGGAGAGTTCTGAGAGTCCACATCTACCATTTTGTCAGAAGGGCTAAAGGATGGGAGAGGCATCTCACCTGGCTCCTGGGAATACCACCCCTGTTGAGATGGGATCCGTGCCCAGGACACTGAGTCACAACACCTACATTACTGAGTTCAGGAACCCTTTCAGTCTGGAAGAGGAGCATGTCTCTGGAGAGCCAACAGCCATGTTGGTGACATATCACTTCAGGAGTAAAGAAGTGGCCTTAAGTTGAGATAAATGATATATAATAAGGAAAAGTAACAAAAAAGCAAAAGCAGAAAAACAGGGCATCTTCAAAAGACTCCTAGCAAAGGAGGAATTGACTTTTTCATCCAAAAAAACCCCATTAAACTCCGACCTTGTGGCTTCCTACTCATAGGATCACAGAATTTTAAGGAGTTAGAAGTGACCTTAAAAATTATGTAGCCCCAATCCCCCTGCCATGGGCAGGGACACCTTCCACTAGCCCAGGTTCCTCCAAGTCCTGTCCAACCTGGCCTTGGACACTTCCAGGGATGGGGTAGCCACGGCTTCTCTGCCCAGCCTGTGCCAGGGCCTGCCCACCCTCACAATAATGAATTTCTTCCTAATATCTAACCTAAATTTCTCTTGTTTCAACTCATACCCATTACTCCTTGTCCTGTCACAGCAGTTTCTGACAAGGAGTCCCTCTCCAGTTTCCCTGTATCCCCTTCAGATACTGTGAGGTCAGACCTCCTCCAGATTGAACAGCTCCAGAGAAGCTGCTGGGCATCACTGCAGGGATCTCCACAGATAAAACAGTGATGGGTTTCACCTGCTGACGGGTCCCCAGTCATGACGTTGCAGACAACAGGCTCTCATTCCCTTGTGGTGAGCCCAGGCATCTGCTGGGGCACAGGAATTTGGTTATGTCCCATCATTGCCACACCACAGGCTTTGAAGGATCCACTGAAGGCAGGAGGAATAAGAAGAACAACACGTTGGGGAAAATTGCTCCTGCAGGAGCCTCTGAGTACCAGGGGAGGATGCAGGAGGTGGAGGGAGGCTAGGCAGCTCCAGGGGCCCCATTCCCTGTCACACCTGGGGACAGCCAGGCCTGCAGCTGCTGTGCCACTGCAGGACACACAGCCTTGGCCAACTTAAACATGTTTGGAACCACAGAATTGCTCAGGTTGGAAAAGCCCTCCAAGGCCATCGAGTCCAACCATTGCCCAGCACTGCCAAGGCCACCACAAACCCAGGTCCCCAAGTGCCACATCCACACGGCTTTTAAATCCCTCCAAGGGTTTGGGGACTCCACGACTGCCCTGGGCAGCTGTGCCAGCGATGGACAACCCTCCCATGATGGAATTTTCCCTGGTATCCATCTAACCCCCTCCTGGCCCAGCCTGAGGCCGCTCCCTCTCCTCCTGTCCCTGTACCCTGGGAGCAGAGCCCGATCTCCACCTGGATCCATCAGGGAGTCAGAAGGTCCCCCCTGAGCCTCCTTTTCTCCAGGCTGAGCCCCCCCAGCAGCTCCCTCAGCCCCTTCCCAGCTCCGTTCCCTTCCCTGGACACGCTCCAGCCCCTCAGTGTCTCTCCTGT
>VWZG01007176.1:89519-141907 GCA_013396735.1 Grallaria varia
CGCCTCCCGGTGGGTGGCGGGTCGGGGGTCGCTGCCTCGCGGGCGGTGCGGGCCGCGGGCACCCGTGTGGGCCTGGGCCCGGTCCCGGTGGTGGCGGGGCCGGGGGCGCCTCGCCTCGCCTCGCCTCTCTTGGCCGCGCCGCGCCCCCTTTGTTGCGATGTGGCCGCGGCTGCGTTGTCCCGTCCCCGCCGGGATTACCGGGATAACCAGGGGAGGGCTGTGGTGTGCGCACCCCCACTCCCTCCACGGGGCGTGTGTGGGAGTGAGGGGAGGGGGGGTGAGAAGTTGTACTACACCTTCTCCCCCACATCCTCCCTCCCTCCCTCCGTGCCAGGTGTGTTTTCCCTGCAAGGGCTCTCGGAATATCCCCAGTCTAGAGGGACCCACGAGGATCTCGACACCCCCCGTGTGCCCGTGGGGGTGTGGTGGGGCCGGGCGTGCGGAGCTCCGGGGCGCTGCTGGTGGTGCAGAGGGTCGGGAGTCAGATGTGTTTTGGGATGACGAGGCTTTGCCTCTCACCCTTTTGTTCACCCCTCTCCTGATCCGCAGGGGGTGAGGCACACGCGAGGCACGAGATCGGTGGGTTTGCTCACCTGTGCGCTGCCAGAAGGCAGGGTTAGGTGGGATTCTGGGGGGAAATCCTGTCCTGTGAGCGCGGTGAGGGCCTGGCAGGGGCTGCCCGGAGGAGCTGTGGCTGCCCCGTGCCTGGGTGGTGTTTGTAAACAAACATAACCCAGTGAGTGTTGCATGTACCTGGGGGAAGCCGTGTTGTGATAAATGGTAGTGGTTGGGGGGGGAGCTGTGGAATTTCTGCTTGTAATCTTTTTTTTTTTTTTTTTTTGGTGGGGAGTAGAGAGGAAGAGAAAAAGTGCAGCACAATGTGGTCTTTTAGTCTGCTGCGGGGAAATAAGGGAAAAAGGTGTGCGATGTGAGTGAGGGAAGAGCCCGTCTGATGGTTTTTGGAGGGCTGTTGGACAGTTGGGGTTCAGGCTGCAGCCTGGCCTCATGTCTTTTTGGTTGTCTGTCACAGTTTTCTACCCATAAAAACCCAGCATGTGTGCTGTGTCCTTCTTAGATGCTTTCCAAGTGGGATACCATTAAGAAAAAGTTTTGTTTACTGGGTTTACCAAAACGAGTGCCTCTGAAAACGCTGCAGCTTGTGTATATTGTGCATGGAGCTCAAGTTATCACAGGTCATGGTTATAAAGGAGTCAGATTCCATCTGTAGCAAGAGGTTTGTAATAACAGCTTGTTAGGAGACCGCAGGTAACAGCAGGTTTGTCTTTTCCCGAGTGTTCCTCTCTTAGCCTGGAGAGCTGTACTTTCCTACTGATTCATGACATTGTTTCTGTGGAGGCTGGATTCTGTAGCGAGAGACTGATTAGTCCTTGCTCGGCTCCCCAGGCTGGAAAAGAAACAACTTCTAGTTGGGGTGGAAGGCCCCTCTCAGCAGAGCAGTGTTGCTGTGTGGACTTTCCCATGCTTTTATCGCGGTGTTGGTGCTGTAGTGGGTTATTTGTGTGCTTGTTCTGAGACGCAGCTTTGAAACTTCCAATGTTTACAAGCTCTGGTGAATTCGGTGGGGGGATGAGAATGTAAGTGAAGATGTTTGTGAAGTCCCTTCCCCCCTTCCCCACCCCGGGCTTAGCGCTATGGTGATGAAAGATAACATTAGTTACAAATACCTTTGAAGAGAGCGAGGAGAATGTCTCACTTAAGATTTAAACTTCAAGATGAGTCTAAGCACATATTGCACAGTGTATTGGGCTGTTGAATGGAGTAACCTGCCAGTTGGTGGTTGTTCTGCAGTTGTGGGGTTCAGGTTGCGCTGACAGCCACCAAAACAAGTGGCAGTGTTTGAAATTTCAGTTTTCTTTGTGGGAGAAGCTGAATGTGTGTGTGATAGAATCTTGAAGAATTTGTCAGCTTTCCCGGGGTCCTGATTGATGGGAAAAGGAACACCACAGTTGAAAAGATGAGGTTAAAAAATTGGTCTCTGAGCTGATCTCTGCGTTTCCTCTACCTGGCAGCTAGAGTCGCCAAAAGAATCAGATAAGCTGGAATTGCACAGCTGATCTCCAGATGAAAGGCCCTCCTGGGACCTCCTCCATCTGCCTCTTCCACTTGGTCTTTCAGAAGTGTTGAGCACCAGTTGATATAATTGAGTTTATTGGAGCTAAAAAAAAAAATTCCCTGCTACTGAGAGCAACTTTAAAAAACAAACCTTGTTTCCATCTCTAATCCCTTTCCCACAAAAGTACTGGGAGAACAGGCTCTGTAGTAGGTTCTGGATAAAAATGAACCTGGGCCCTGCTTGAGTCTGAAGCGAATTCCTAAGTTTTGTTTGTGCAAAGAACAGTACGCAAAGTTTTAATTATTATAAAAAGTATTCCAGAATTTTCAAATGTATTCAATGCTGCCTTAATGGTTGTGCATGTAAATGCCCTGTAATTGAAAGCATCCATTTATGGGCCTGACTTGCTAAGTGAGCTGTAAATTCTGCTTTTCAGATTGGATTTAATGACTTTTATCATAAAGCCATAAACTGGTTGTGAACTGTGCCGAGAGGCAAACAATACCTAAGCTTACTTTGCCAAAATATTTGTAATTGTTGATTTGTTAAACTGAATTGCTGCAGGTCATGCGATGGGATTAGGTTTTTGTAATAGAATGGAGTGTACAGGCAGCCCTGTGTTCAATACTCTCTGGGCTAGAAGAAATTGGCTACTGCAGAAAACCTTCCTAAACATTGCTCTCCACTTCCAGTAACAGAAACTCCATTGCAAATAGTAAACCTTCGTTTCAGATGACTTTTTGTTGTGACTGTGTGTGTTTGACAGCCATGGGGTGTAGCTGGACCAAGCCGAGACTATAGGAGATCAGCTCTTGTGTCTTCTCTCAGTTTAGTCTGGGGCTCAAGCTACTTTTAATTATGCTGAAACAGTATAAGCTCAGCATCAGACATGTAACATAATTGAACTCTGCTTATCAAGGTGGTGGGGGACTGGCCAGTTTGAGGCACATCGGATCTGTATTGAAAGTGGACTTGAATTAACTAATTGTTAAATACAATTGTTTGTGCTGTAGCAAAGTTGGAGTAGCTGCTAAGCTTTAAATCCAAACAGGTACCTAGGTAACTGATAAGCAATTCTGTGAATATTTCTGTCAAATTTAGCCCAGGAGTATTTATTTTCTAAAATAATGAAGGTGACACTTGCTGTTGCACATGGAAAACTTTACTCAAAATTAATGAGGTGAGAAGGACTTAAGCTGCTGTGGTTTGCCATGCATATTCCATGCTTTTGTGGGGCTGTTAGGGCCTTTTAATTTTAAGCCACAATACCCTGACCTTGTTCATAATACTAAATTAGTGGAAGAACATTTTGCAGCTTTGCAGTAGCAGGTGGATTGACTGACTGCAGGTGTGGTGACTTTCCTCTTTTGCAGTTCTAGGAGAGTTTGTAAAATGCATCAGTCCTATTAGTAATTTAATCAAATGTCAGTAAAATTAGCAACTGTACATTCTTGTGTCTCCAGTTGCGTGCAGGAGTAGTATGCCATACGTGCATGTGTTACATGGAGTGCTAATTTTTTAGTAGCAATGTACCTTTTCGTTACCACATTTGGCTGTAATTTGAGGCAGCCCTTAGTAATTGAAGAAAAATCCAACCTCTCAAGCTTTCATGCCATCATGACTGTGCTTATTTAGTTCTGTGCCTGAGAAGTCTTGAGTTTCCTCATTTGATTCATATCAAGCTTCATGCAGTGAGCAAGGGCGGGAAAAAGTCTGTTTTCAAAATTTTGTTTTCACTGAGCTGTATAAAGGTGATACAGTTATGCATAGGGCCAAGATGTGTTGCAGTACTAGAGCATGGTAAATTTAGAAATTAGTATGTAAATCAAGTCTCTATATGGGCATGTTTCAAATTCTCAATCTAAAGCTGGCCCCAAGGAAGCCTTTTTTTTGCTCCTGTACCCCCAAATCAAAGCAGCATGCCTTGAACTTCCATCAGCTCATCTCCAGGCTGAACTAGGACCTCAGTGTTACTTCTCACAGCTTTGGGATGTGAGCAGCCAGAGGCCCTTTGGATGGGAACTCTCCAGGGCCACTCCTCACTGCTGGCCTAATTGGCTGAAAACCTGAACTGCGAGATGAATCTGAGGGCACTGCTCAGTAAAACTCTATTTCTTTTCCCCCAGAGCCAAAAACAAACAAACAAACAAACCAAAAAAAAACAACCCACCACCCACAACCAAACCCAACAAAAACCAAAACCCAAACACCGAAAAGCCAGCAAGGAAATACTGCCTTACCCTGACCTGAGTATGTGGAGGTAAGGATGAGCACAAGACCAGGTGCCTGATACTCATTTGTAGGGAAAGAAGGAATTAGCCCTTCTGGAACCTCAAAAGGCATTTATGAGAGAAGTTGTGGGTGCAGTAGAAGAAGTGAGATGTCTTCTCTTGTGTGTTTCACGTACAGATTTAACGTAGAATGTGTTCTATCTGAAAGGGAAAAGACTGGCTTTGATTTTGGTCTGAAGTTCATACAGAATTCAGGTGCACATTATGCGCTTGGTGAAATTGATAAAGAATCTTGTCCAGATTCCAGGATTAATGAAAAAAACATTGCCTTTAAAAGAAGTCTCAAAAATGGGACTACAATAGGGAGGAAATGAGCTTGTAGACTTTCTCTCAAATGCCATGAATTATTTTCCTCGATCTTCTTTCCTCAGGAGCTTAACTTCTGTCCTCTTTATTCCAGAAGACCTCTTGCAAATGAAATTCCTCTAAGCCAGAATACTTCTAGTAAAACCAGGAGAGATCAGGTTTCTTTATTTCAAGTTTGGATGAATAAGCAGACTGATATGAAATATGTTGTGTAAGGCTTTAGAATAAATTAGCTAGAAATCACTTGATATTTTTGGTAGCACCAGTGTGTTTATAGTATGTTCCAGACACTCAGGAAAATTTCCCTTGAAGATTTTAGTCTGCTAGCATGCTGCCCTTAAGGTTTTCTTCATCTTTTATGCTCAGTTATTGCTGGGATCTTGGTCTTAGTATTTAATACTTGTTCCAGAGAACCTCAGTAGAATGGAATAATAGCAGACATGACTCAAACTATGACTTTAGAAGTTGCCAACTATGACACTGTTTGACCAGCTATAGAAACACGTGTGCGTTGCGGAGCAGAGATATGCTGCGGGGGCAGAGATGAAACAAACACCACCAGAACTGGGCAATTTGTAGCTTTTCCAGTATTAATCTGTGGGGAATAACAGCACATGCTCCCTGTCTTCCAGGAATTTAAAGAAAGTCTTGTGCCTCTCTGGGCAACAGTAAGCACTCCTTGAGTATTCGAAGCTGCAGTTCAAAGGCTAAATCCAGAGATAGATTTGGGATGGAAAGGGATAAAATGGAAGTTTTTTGCTGTGGAATGTACAGCTACCTTGGTACTACTAGCTCAGCTACAGTTGAGCTTTGAAACTCCCTACAGTTACTCACAGAGTCCTTCAGTATTGGGGTATTGAAGTGTAAATTTGAATTAATATACAGGAAGAAAGAAAGGTGAGATTTGGCCTGTGGCATTGGGCCTAAATAGAAGAGAGTGAGCAAAGGGAAGACAATACAAAGGATAAGTGATGGTGAAGTACCTCTGAGGTCCTCAAAAGCGAAGGCTTTAAATGAGTACTAGTTTTTTGAGATGGTTGGCTGTAAACTACAAGGAGAGCGCAAAAAAACATTGCAAGTAAGAGGGGATATTACATATTTAGCATGATGCCATTTTAGCAATGTGGAAATGTTTCTTGCAACATTGGCAGTGTTCGTTTTCTGGGTGCATTTGGGGGAAAAGTGTTTTTTTTTTCCCCCCCAGCAGACGAAAAATGTGCACCAGGCAAAAAACTAGGGGAATGTTTTTAGCAAGAAACTGCTGTCAACAGTGATGGCGTCTGAGAGAATTGCTCTTTGAGATCACAACTCCTTTTATTACTGTATCCACTTGAAGGTAAAAGTTACAGCTGATGAAGTGAAATGGGATTTGCTGGTCAAAAATGAGCTTTAGCAGTGACTCCTAAACCCATTAGTATAAATGAGGTGTCTCTGAGTCTGTCTGGGTGGGTACAGTTAGAACCCAATACAGATCTCATCATGGCTCGGCTTCGCGAACGAAGATTTGGAAAGGGCTCTACTCACGCCTGCTGCAAGCGCTTCAGGGCTTTGCAAATGTGGGTGAGTCCTTCAAGCCTGCGCAGTGGATTTCTTAGGTGAGGCGCAGCGTCCATGGAACTGGTCCGACCCTTTAGTCCTAAGATTCATCTGCCAGGACCTAGCAAGCTTGGACGGTGGCAGCGAAGTCCTCAGGATGTAGGTTTAGTTAGAGTATCCTTCTCTTAGATGGATGGCCTTACAGAGCTAAGCAAGCTCCATCTGCCCAGGTTTGGAGTTAGAGTTGTCCTTCTCCTAGGATGGTTGCCGAGAGGCCGGCGAGCCCATCCTGCCCATGGACACACTTTATCTGACCCTTCAGCCGAGACCTGACTAGTGTGGGAGACCCTTCCAGAGGCACAACCACCGCCAGCATAGCTCACAGCCTCATAAGGGCACGCAAGCTTCTCCCCCACGACAAGGGGTTGTCCATGGAGAAGAATACAGATCTAGGGCTCTTGTTTTTAGTTGTGCTGACAGATGTTCAGTAGCAGACACGTGCACCCTGCCTCTTACCTCCAGTTCCTCATGGAAGTCTAAACTTCTGCCTTTGTACTTTCTGTTTAAATTACAGTGTTGAGCGATTTAGGATAATATGGCCATAAAGGTAAGTGCAAAGATGGCATTAGACAGATACAATTTTTTTCTGTGGTCCTTAGATCAGTCCTCATGCAGAGTCTCCAAGTACTTGTAATTTAATTTCAGGCTTGGCATCGGTTCAGAGGAGCATCCCAAACTGTGTGAGCTGTGTTGAGATACTTTCTTTGTGATAAAAGTGTGGGAGCCCTCTTTTTGAGGGAGGGACGTGATTCAAGTGTACAGAATCATGGAGCTTGCAGACCAGATGAATACAAGCAGTTCTTCAGCAAAGTTGCAGTGGTAGAACAAGAGTTACTTTCTGAAACTAGGGAGGAAATAAATTAAATTACTAAAAGTAGTTCTTTTGACAGTGGACAGTTAAATACTGGTGCAGTGTGCCACAAGAGGTTGTGGAGGCACGTTCAAGAAGTGGTTAGGCGGATTTGTGGACAGCAAGTCCATAAATGGCTGCTGAAGGAAATAAGTAAGAAGGTAATCTTTAATTTTGTGCTGCAACAGTTTAAGATGCTGAAGAATTATGAGGAGGATACAAAAAACAGCCACATGTTTTCCTTGATTAGCACATCCTTTTGCCTCCTTTGGAGATGGAGCACTAGGTTGGATGCACCATTGCTGCTTTTTCACTGCTAAATTTGTGTTTATCCACATTGCCCATTGTTCAGCCTAGCCATGCCTTGCAGTTTGCTCTGACTTATCTAGGCTTAGAGTGCCCTTTTATTTATTTTTTTTTCCCCTCATAAATAAGCTGGCTGAAATACACTCCTGTGAGTATTCATCACAATCAGCTGAAGTATTAAGCTGGGTGAAGCCCTGTCCTACTTGTGTCACATTCTCTCTGCTCACCCTTTGAAAGATGCAGGGCCACTACTGTAATAACTTAGTGATACTCCTGGCAAATTCCTGACATGGCAAAACAATCGCTAGAAGGAAGAAGTCAGTTTAAGTTTCCCAGACTCTTAGTCTGCAGTGGTGATACATGTTGAGGTTTTGTTAAACAGCTGCTAAACTGCAGAAATCATTTTTATAAAGGGCTCTTTAAATGTGTCTCTTTGTGTTTTGTTATTTCTTTTGAAGGTAATTTTCATGGGCGTATCAGATCTGCTACTAGTTTCTGACATATACAGAAGCTGGATGAGCATGCACCTATAAGGCAACTGGATACAATTAAGTACACTATCTGGAAATTTCTGGTTAGTTAGATTTAAGCTTACAATCTTTTGGAAATGGAAAAAGAAAGATTTGGGGCTTTTTTGCCTCTGAATATGTCAAAATAGTATGAGAGTTCAAATATAAGGAAAAACTGAAATGTGTGGAATTTCTGAATTCTTTCCTGCTCCAAGACTTAAATCACTCAATGTGCATTTGAAGCAGAAAAACAAATCTTGGCTTAAAAAAAGCAGCAGAGAATGCAGAAAATTACATATATATGTATTTTTATATATCAGTTTTAAGGGAGATAATGCATCAGATTTGGACACCTCATCACAAGCAGGACTGTAAAGATGAAAAGTTAGATCAAAGCACTGAGTATGTTTGGAAGGCGTGGAAGAACAGGTTCTGAAAGAAGGGCTACTTACGACCTTGGTAGTAAATGAGACCCTCCTGAAGTCTGTGTTTTATAAGGCTGACAGTCAAATGGAGTGTTTTGTGGCACTGAAAAGTGTCCAACTTGAAGGCAAAGGGCAGGAAATACATTGTGTCAGTGAGCTCCACAGAAAGAAGAACTGGTGAGTGGATCGGCAGTGATAGTGGTACTTGGTTGCCTTCATCTGTCAGCGCTGAATTTAATGTTTGAGTATTACACAATCCATTGCTACTGTTTAGAACGGGATTTTTAAAGCCAGAGAGGCTCTCTGCTTTGGTTTGGTCTATCTGAATTTCTTGTGTGCCCCTGAAGCACCCAGCATTGTCCTTGCTTGAAGGCTGAAGTGTTTTTATAAAGCTCAGTCACTGCTGTTCTCTGTTTTAGAAACCAACTGTGTTTCTTAAACCGGTGGTGGCCATGCAAACCTCCTGTTTCATCTCTGGGGCTACTCAGTGTGCTCATTAGGAGTCTAATGTATTTCACTGCCTGCCCCTTGAAGAGTTCAGGATGTGTCAGGCTGCTTAATTTAGTTTTGTCACCAGAATAAATGTTCTAAATTAAAGCATAGTTCTAGCGATGCAGTCAACACTAGCGCTGCAGTTGAAGGCTGGGGCTGGAGTTCTTCTTTCACACTCCTGTAACTCATCTGGCATCACCTGGAGTACTTCAGTACCACGTGTGAGCACCTTCTTAACTTGAAAGAGAACTAACTCAGGAAAAAACCCACAAAATTAAACTGTTTTACTGTATCTGGCTGAGTTTTTGCAGAAGGGCATTAACACTGGTGCTGAGGTGGTGGTGGTGGTGGTGCCATGGGGAAGAAAGAAAGAAAGGACAAATGGGCTTCCTGTGGCAAGTAGCTGTTGTGTTGGCTTGACTCCCCGTGAAACTACCCCTTACTGTCCTAGGCAGTGTTTAATTAAAAAGTGTTGGCTGTTGAGTTTATTTTTCCTGTTTGTTGTAGCCAGGGCTCCAGCACGATGCTTTTGCAGTTTGAAATACTGGGGACAAATTCTCTAATAATTGAATAATATTGGAAGAGTAAAAGTTCTTTATAGTCTTGTGTGCCAAGTTTTGACTTTTTACCAGGGCATCTACTGAAATGACATGGAGCAACAGTTTAAAACTGAGAGAGGGCCAATTTAGATTGGATTTAAGGAAGTATTGTCTGTTAGGGTGGTGGAGCCCTGGCACAGGTTGTCCAGAGAAGCTGTGGCTGCCCCAATCCTGGAAGTGTTGAAGGCCAGGTTGGATTTTGCTTTGGGCAGCCTGGGCTAGTGGAAAGTGTCCCTGCCCATGGCAGAGGGGTTGGAACAAGTTCTTTTCCAATGGTTCCCTTCCAACCCAAATGATTCTGGGAGTCTCTTGATTTAGTATTGAGTGTTTTGAATGACTTGTATAAAATTGTCAAGTGCTGATCTCAAGTCCCTGTTAACCCTGGAACCTCTGTCTCCTGTTGCCCAGAAAGCTACACTTCTTGCTTCAGTCATATTTTTAGGTGCTCTGAGAAGCTGGTTTACGGAAGTATAATTTATTTGAAACTGGAATGTCATGCCTACTGAATGTTCTGTTTTGTGGACTTTGAAAAGTTCTGATTTAAACTTACCTGTAGAATATAATCTGGCATTTGTTGACTTGATCTTCCCTGAAACTGCAAAGATGTGACAAGGCATAAATTAGCCATGAATGCTGTAGCCCAAAGTATCCCAAGTCATGCTGTTTTGCAAAGGGGAAACTTCAGTAAGATGAAGTTCGTGTATTTTGGATAGATGTGGAGGAGTGCACCTGAGTAGTTGGAGAGGCACGTAAGCTGCCTTCAAAGCTCAATTCAAGTAGCCTGAAGGTAGCATTATCTTTTAGCTAAAACAAGGTACTTTCAGCTGTCTGAACTAACTTACACAGCTTGGAAGTAAGGTAACTTTCTGGAATTTCTCTTGCCTGGAAATAAGATCATTTTTGACATACTTATATCCGTAAGACCCTTAATGTCTGCAAGCAGTTTCTAAGAGCTGTCTGCCTGTTGGTTTTAGGTATTACATTTTAAGACCTAAAACTGGTCTAATGGAACCTGCAAAACAAGTGGCTCTCATTTCTTCTAAACTATTTGAAGTGCATATTGCTGTGAATGCTGCACATAACTCAAGTTTCATCATTCCTTTTAATATATCTTTTCATATAAATATAGTAATCAGGTAGTTATAGTGAAAGAAAGGCTATCAGCATTCGAAACAGGCAGTTGTACTACTCAGGTGCCTCCAAACTAAGATTTTAAACTCCTGTTTAATGAATTTTGAATGGCTTGATTATTTAAAGTGCTGCCAGTTGAGGAGGTGTGTTCTTGTAGGCCATTGGACTCTAGATGGGAGTAAGTTTATTACCAGACTTATTAGTGAATTTGAAATTGGTGTCCCCTGTGGAACAAAAATTGGCAGTTATTTAAGACATGACAAAATGAGAAAAGGTTTGTGAAATATCTGGCTGTTGGAAGACTTTTGTCAAGCCATAACGTGTAAATGACATTCCAAACACAGTTTCACTTACTAAATTAGCTTGGAGATGGGCAGAACATGCATATTTGCGTCTGCCATTTGTCAGTCACTTGTGGAAAATATTAATAAATGAGTAAAACCAGCCAGTCTAGGTTCAAGACTAGACTCAAGTTACCTTGTGTATTTGCTGAAGTTGGCTTTAGTCAAGAAAGACTTCAGGAGAAATTTCATGTCTTATCCAACAAGAAAAATTTCATGTCTTACCCAGCAGTAATCTTACTCTGCATTAACTGTTGAAGAGTCTGCAGCAAACTTGAACTTACTGATGAGGTACCTCACTATGATGATACTACTTCTGAACCATTTATCTGTCTTGTTTTGTGATGCAGTGCCCTATTAAATGGTAATGAAAAGTCCTAAGGGACGTATTTGCTTGATGTGAAACCTCAGTTCTGATGTGTCTTGTTTTGGTTTGTATTTTCAGGGATTGGACGGGAATCTCTAATTTATTGCGTGCTCAGTGTTCTGTTTGGTGAAAGTCATGTCAACCATACTGCCATTCACTCCACCAGTTGTGAAGAGACTTCTGGGGTGGAAAAAATCTGCTGGTGGCTCTGGAGGGGCTGCTGGTAGTGAGCAGAATGGACAGGATGAAAAGTGGTGTGAAAAAGCAGTGAAAAGCTTGGTCAAGAAGCTAAAGAAAACAGGACAGCTGGATGAGCTTGAGAAGGCAATTACCACTCAGAATTGCAATACAAAATGTGTGACAATACCAAGGTAAGTGCTGTTGTATTTGAAATTGCTCCAACCACTTAAGAAATGACTAAATGGGTGTTTGGCAATCTGTGAACAAATGACTAAAAAATCAGTTGCATGCATTTGATTCCTTAAAAATTATTGAATTTGTGCTTGCTTATAACTGAATCATACGCTTTGTGAAGTCACAATTTCAGTTTTCATTACCATGTAGATTTCTGTTTGTGTGTATTCTGATGGTGCCTAACACAGCTCTTAGTTTGTAGCACTGCCTTATGCTGTTATTTAATAACCCTGTCTGTAATTGGGTGGGGGGGCATACCTGAACAAGCACTTTCACTTTAAAAAAAAAAAGGATTAGTTTTTCCTTGGTCAACACTTCAGTCATTTAATTACTTTCAGTTGTTTCTGGTAGTTTCATGTAAATTGTACAAGCTGCCTAAATTCTCCCTTTTGAAGAGGAGTTTTATCTTTGGAGGCAGGTTGTCTGAAGACCAGTTTATTTACTGTAATTATCATTATTGTTTAATGAAAATGCTTTTTGTTTAATAGGCTGGGGTATTCCTAGTATTGCTCCTCTGCTCCTGATATGTATAAACATTTAGGTGAACGACTTGCATTCTACCCCTTTGACTTTCTCAGCTTAATTCATAGCAACTGCTGTGCGAGAGGCAAGGGTTATGTTTGTAAGTATAATGCAGTCTGTTCTTGATTCATGTTGTACAGAAGTCCCACTGAGATGCCCAGGCAAGCTCATTATGTGTGACAGAAGTATCAAGTCACTTCACAGGTGTGTTTTTCTATGGAAAAGTTGGAGGATCTGGTGGCACAGGAGTACTCTGGGCACTTAACCACTCAACACTGAAATGATTTCTGGGGAAGAGAAACTGTGTCTAGTGTATGAACCTTATTTTTGTATTAGCACATTCGTCCCAGCTACTTTTATGCTTTATACTAATCATAGTGCAAACTAGATCTGACTGGTGTCAGTAATGATTTCCATATATCAAATGTGTTATAGCTGTTATCTGATAATGGCTCCAGCATTCTCTTTTAGATTTGACACAGCTGTCTGGGAAAGTCATAAGTATGCTCTGAATGAATGACTGCTTTAATTCTGCCCTTTCTCTTTTCTGTTCACCTTTTGTTTCTAATGCCTCTCTCTGCATGTGTTCTCTTCTCTAGAGTAGCCCCAGAATTCTCTGAGTTTCCTTTCTGCATTCTTCCTTTTGCTAGGTGAAAAAAATAAGTAATAAAATATTAGTGCTTTCTTGTCTTAGTGTGTATCAGCAGACTGTCTGGAACGTTAGGGATATATGTATTTATTGAGATGACTCTACGTATTTAGCAAGTTTTACCATGACAAAGATGAAGTTCTTAAATGGAGGATGTTTCATGTAACAGGAGTTAAATATGCCTTGCGGAGATTCACTTGATATAGAATGTGTATCTAGGTTTTAGAGCTCTTCTGCAGGGATACTGGGGCAGTAAATATTGTGACTTCAGAAGAATAGTTGTCTATGTTTAATTTTATTAGAAAATCCAAGCAATATGCTAATATATAATTATTTTTGAGTAGTAGTATGCCTGCACGACCCTTTGTGGTAAAGTAGACATCATAAATAATTTCTTAAAATGGAAAAAGAAGCTGTTTTCCACTCTGTGACCAGCAGTTCTTGATGGGCTGTGATGTACTGTGCTCCTGTATCCTCCAGTCAGCTATAAAAAGGACTGGGCCTGGGTTTTACTCTTCTTGAGTACCTTGGGAGTAAACCAGTAAGATCTCTAAGGGATGTTGGCTGTTGCACAAGGTTTAGTTTTAAACTAAGAAATGGTTCTGGTATTAATGGGCAAGATGATATCAGGGTTGCCAGCAGTGCTATACAGAATTTTTGAGTTTCATAGTTGGCTTTTGGAGTGTTGATATTATTTCACTTTGACAGCAGTAGTCTGGGTTCCCAAGAAATAAGAAATGTCAACTCAGTACTGTAATGACTTCTTGGAGATTCGTGTTCTTGGATTTAGTAAGGTAATGAAACTACTGCTTGAGACCTGCTTTAATGAATGTCTTAAAGATCTGCAGATCAGCAGGGATAAGTAAAAAAATGCTGAATTTGAAACTTTTTTCCTTCCTAGTCAGCAGGAAGTTCACGGTGCCAAGCTGCTGAGATGCAGTTCTGATGTGACAGCTGGGCTAGCTTTCCAAATATTGTTCTGCTTGGGGGGGGGGGTTATGTTTGGTTTTATGTGTGTTGGGTTTTTTTTTTAGCTAGCTTTAGTTTTACTCACTAATGCTGTTTAATTTGGTGTAGATACTGACAAGTGTTGTGGGATGCTTCTCTTTGCCACTGTCACATTATTCCCTCAACAGAAGTTTCAGTTGTGGTTTCACAAGTTTCTGGTCCCCTTGACGATTTCCAGGGTTTGATAACAGCATTAAATGCTAGTATACTTTTTCATCATTGAAACCTAAGGCAACAGACTCCTACAAGCTTTTCTCAAAGCTGAGAGCAGCTTGAACAGAAGTTGTATTAAATCACTTCTTCAGGAATCTGCATTTCTTGCTATATGTCATGGATAATCCTGCTGAGTTAGGATTGTTCTACTTCTGTGCTGTTTGTCAAGGTGACTACACACTAAGGGAGGCTGATTCTGTGTGTACTACACAGAAGCTGCTCATGTGGTAATTAACAGAACTTTTTATGCAGACTAATAGAGGTTCTGAGAAAGCAGAAGCAAACAGATGGAGTGGGTGTTGGCATTGCACAGCAGGGATGCTTAGCTCTTCATAAGTGGGTCAGTAATCTAGAGCAGAGGCTAAATAAGTACAGAGGTCCTTTTGACACTAGCCCTCTAAGTAATTTGTAGTTATCTTGCTGAATCCTCCCAGCAAGCCAGTGGGATTCTAATCACATAATCCCTGTGTATTCTGAAACTAAATATTGGCACATGAGTTCACTTTTCTGAAATACATAGTGAATTTGGTGTCATTTAAGATCCTGTCTTTATGGCACAAGAAGCAGTCGATGGGGAAACAGAGCATGAGCATCCTTCTTCTAATGGAGCAGTTTCTTCCTTATTAGCTTGGATCATAGAATCCTAGAATGGTTTGGGTTGGAAGAAACCTTAAGGATCATCTAGTTCCAGCCCTTCTGCCATGGCCATGTGCAGGGATGTCTTCACTAGACAAGGTTCCTCAAAGCTTAGTCCATAAACACGTTGTAACTAGTGATGGCTAAAACCCAAGCATTTAATGAATCCAGCTGTGCCATGCAGTGAATAATCAACTGTCATGTTCATAGTCTATCTTTATTATTTAAAAAGTTGTTTCAGTAGCGATGGCACAGAGTACTGGAATCCAAAGTAGTGAAACACAAATAAGGTTTCAGCATCCCAGTATTTTGGTGCATAAGATGTGTGTGTGAGGGTTTTTTTCCCCTCCTAGCGTATAGATATGCTTCATGCTTAATTTTTGTTGCTTTTAAGTAAGATCATAAAAACAGTTGCTTTTGTAAAATGCCTGATAATGTACAACTAGTAAAAGAGTTTAGCTGGGTCAGGTTTGGGATAATGTTGGCCTGGACTTTGATAGCTCCTATATCTTTAAAACTGAAAGAAAAAAAAAAAAAAAGAAAAGAAAGGAACTGGATGAGCTGCAACTGGGTTCATCTGTATCACAGATTGAATTCTGCCTCCATGCTGACATTTGGGTGAGTAATAATAGAGATGACCTGCCTATATGGAGAATTTCCCAGGTACAGGTGTAATCCTCATCTCCAGCATGTCGAAACCATTGACTCTTTCCCAGAAGAGTCCATCTTTCCCCATGTTTTCCTTCTACCTGTTGTTGCACCCTCACAGCACTGCTGTATCTCATCTCCTTGCAGGCAGTTTCCTTGCTCTACTGCTGACATGGTCTGCATGATACAGTGTTGAACTGAGTCATGAGAGCACTCAGGGCGTAGGTGCACCTTCTCTTCCAATCTATGGAGGAGAATAAATAGGTCCCTCCCATCAGTCTCAGCACCTTTAGCTTTCATTTGTTTTAGCTTTGTATAATGAATATAGCTCTAGTGCATCCCCTGACAAAGGCTATTCATAGTTGTGAGGAAGGATACAGCCAAAACAGGCATCTATAACAGTATACCTCTATTTCCTTTTTCCATGTGTTTGTGTACTCATCTCAGTAGTGTAAAGGGTTTGATATAGCATCAAACACCTTCCTGATTGATAACTTCAACTTTCTACTATAAATATCGACAATTTTTTGGTTGAGGTTAATGGTAGTATTTATATTACAGTTATTCTGTAAACTCTGTTTTGATACTCTGTGTGGAACGATACTTAACACTTGCATCTCAGCTTTAATGGTAGGACCTGACTTTCTGCAGAGGAGGTAAATTTTACTACTGTTTTTTATTAAACTACATCGCAGAAACAAAGCGATACTGAGTGTTGATGAAAAGCCATCTGGCAGGTTTCTGGCTGAAGAAAGGTTTTAAGATCCATTTTCTTAAATCCCAGTTTAGAGATTATTTACTGTGGTGCTCGTACCATGAAGGTGCTTTAGAGTCTCAGGTGAAATGCAGCAGTTGCTTCCAGAGCAGAGCAAAGGCTGATGCTCCTGCCAGGGTGTTGTTTTCCAGCCTGCTTTGACATTATTTTTAGTATTAGTCAAAAAATGCTCTTTCTTGCTTAACAGTATGTATGTAGAGAATGTAGTCCTAAATGTGTTCTTTGTCCTCTTTGTTTAACATGAGGAGAGCTTCCCTGTGCTGTCGTTTTCAGAAGCTTATTTTTGCTTTCTTTTCTGCAGCCCCCCATCTCTGATCTGGAGAGTGAGGGACTCAAATCCTGACATAATTTTGAACAGTGTAGATGATCTGTGACATTTACAGTCTACTTACAGTCCATTTACAGAATTAGACTTCTGAAGCACCTGGCTTCTACTTCCAATATGAGATGAATTCTGAATTTTTGTACAATCCACAGTCAAAGAAAAATCCCTACAGTGGATTCCATGGGTTTGGGAATGTGGAAGATTGCGAGGGGTGTTGGGAGTGGTTGGAATAACTAACTGTCTTCTCTAACACTGGTGTTCCGTTGAGCTTGTTAGGATGAAGTAGTAATATTTCAAATATTTTGAAGATGTACTGGTGTATTTTTCATTTCAGCCAGTAGTAGAGTTTTTCAAACTGCTGTCATAGAACCAGTCATACTGTTATTCTAGGGAAATAACATGCTGGTAGCTAAGCATTGTGTTCAGAATACCCTTTGGCTATTTTTCCTTAAGAAAGTAAAAATGTAATACATATTATATATAAAATGTGTATTGACTGCTTCTGATGGCTTTGATGTTTTTGGATTTTGTTGTTGTTTAGTTGGGTTTTTTTGTGAAATAAATATCCAGGAGTTACTTTTCCATGTGTCTTCTGAGCCTAAAAGGGTTCTCTTGATGTTAAAGTGAATAATGTTATTGACACTTGACTCCTCTTAGATTCGCGTACAGTGTCCTGGAAATATATCCAATATATCTTAATTTTGTTGTTTTCCAATGTATTCTACTGAACCAAGAAATACCCTGTTCAAAGACGGGATGACTGGCTTGACACTGCTGCTTGAGAGGAAACAAATATTTAACAAATATGGCTGTTTGATGCCTTTTTCTTCAGATAACTGAGTAAAAAGTGATTTCTAGTTTAGGTTTAAAGAGCACAGTTTTTCTTGAATAAAACCTGTTAGCATAAAATCAGTTAGCATGTTTTCTTTAATTCCTTGGGAATATTTGTCAGGAAAGTGATCACATAGCTGCATGCAGTAACCTACTTTTGAGAATGCTTTTGATCACTAGTAGAGCAGAGTTGTCAAGCTGATGTGGCTTCTGGAATAGATTTTCAAGCTTTAATATCTTTCCCCAAAATAGGTTACTTCAGTTGAGAGCAATACAGAAATGACTTAGTTCCTTCTCATGTTAAAGCAAGAGGAAATGGGTGATTTCGACAATCAAACTGTGGAGGAGGGAAAGTTTTTCTGAAACTGTTTTAGGAGAGTTCCCAACGTCTGCTAAGCTATTGAGTGAGTTTGCAAAGAGGACAGCACCAGGCAGTTGGATTGGCATAGTAGATCCTAAAATAACATTGCTGTCCAAGCAGAGGTGAAGTCTGTTTTCCCAGAAACAGAACTTGGCACTGTCTGATGCTTTGTAGCAGAGCTGGGATAGTTCGCTGTTCAAGTTGGGGAATGGACATTGATTCTTAATCATAACTTTATATGTAAAGACTGTCCTTAAACCATGTACTGTATCTCTGGATGCATTGTCTTAGATGTAGGTTGTTTCCCTTAAGTGTTTCAAGACTACAGTTGAACATCTTAAGCTTTCAAAAATAAGTGTACTTATTTAAGACAGTGCTTCAAAATTCACCGAAGTACAATATTTATTGCTGAGATTACAGTAAGAACATGCTTGTAAATTGTTGTCTCCCTTTTCTCATGACAGGATTATTGAGGGTGAAGCAGAGCTCCTCTGCTTTTCTCTTGCTGGAATTTCAGTAAAAATAATACTTCAGAACAAAGCCAAAGAGATCTTTCCTGGAATTATGGCAAGAGAGCTGAGATGTTGGGGAGTGTTGTCCAAGATTAGCTTCATAATCCTGTGATCGTCCTTGTGATATGTGGTGATTCGAATACTTTGGATGCATTCACTGGAAATGTGTAGGAGGAGGATCAAACTGCCCTTGCTCTTCAGTCCCATAATTATGGTGGAACTTAAATGTTGTCTCTGTGTTCTCTGTAAAAGACTAAAGGGTATGGTTATAGGCAAAAAGATGCTGGCCCTAATTACATGTGTGTAGAATGATAGTTTGAACTCTAGGTTGCAGAACACCTTTAGATGCTGTGTGGACATACAATGGGAAATAAAAATTCACATGAGCTTTGACTTTAAATTTCTTTGAAATTTAATTTCTAAACTTGAGTTTAGCAGTCAATAGGACAGTGTTGGTAATATTACTTACATCTGTCTGAAAGCTACTCTTAGGTGTTTTCTTTAACACTATTTTAAAAATTAATTTAACTGATGTTTTATCACAAAACTGAACTTAAAAATTAGGTAACTGGTGGTCCCTCACAAATTTCTCAATGTCTTTTAAGCTGGTGGAAGAAGTGAGTCTATTAATGAAAATACCATCTCGTATAGTATTAGTATTCCTGAATTACACATTTTTTTATATGCTTACTCAGGGAAGGAGCTGGATAACTCTACAGCTTCTGTGGTGCTTGTCTTCAAAAAGGTACTTTAAATAAATGCCTTTTTGAAGCCTATTGAGAAAACAGTGCTTTGAGCATTTCTTAGTAAAAAATGTTTGTGGACTGGTCAACGCTGTCTCTAGGCCCTGTTTATTGAGAGGAGCTATCATGGATGGGGTATGACAGAGTGCAGTGAATGGTCAAAACAGAGTAAGCCAAAAGTAAGTCAAAACAGAAGTTAAATACTGTCATACTCTCCTTTCTTAACTTTCACATTATAGCCTAAAGTTAATGTTTTTGCTTTCTTACATTGGATTCATAGCATCAGTGAGTTGCATATGTAGAGTAGGATGCAGAATTAATATGCATGTAAGATAATGCCTTTTTTCTCTCGTAGCATGTTTTTCCTCTACCACAAGTTACTATTTGAATGATCACTTAGCAGCAAGGCTTTATTCCTGATACATCCCCCTTTGTCTGGGGAGACCTTAGAGCCCCTTTCAGTAAGTATGTAAAGAGACTTCAAAAGAGCTGCAGAGCGACAGGACAAGGGGGAATGGCTTCCCACTGCCAGAAGGCAGGCTTAGATGGGATATTTGTAATGAGTTCCTGGTGGTGAAGCCCTGGCACAGGTTGGGCAGAGAAGCTGTGGCTGCCCCTGGATCCCTGGAACTGTTGAAGGCCAGGTTGGGCAGGGCTTGAAGCAACCTGGGATGGTGGAACGAGATGAGCTTTAAGGTCCCTGTACATTGAAATTAAGAGTAGTAATTGTGTTCCAGTACAACTAATGTTTTAATTATAAATACTAAAACATAACTGTTGACTTGGTTTTTGGCACGGCTGTGGCTGGTGTTGAGGACTGAATTGCTGTAGCTAAGATTAAGTGGTAGTGTAGACATAGCTCAGGTTGCAGCATCTTATAATGATGTCATCCTGAAAAAGGAAGTCTTAGAGTATTAAACAAAGATACTTAGCGCTGCCAGTTTTAAGCTCGTGCAATTCAGGAAGCCATGTGACTTACCCACATAATTTGTTAGAGTTGGTATGCCAAGCAGAAAGTATTGGCGTGTCATTTGAGCTCGGTCAATGTGTAAAAATACAAATGTGCAAGATTCTTGGCCAGTAGCAAAATGCTGCATAGTTCAAAGGAGCTTGTCTCTCGAGTCAGGAGGAAAAAATGTTGAATTTTGGGGATGATTTTAGGTACTAACCGGATCGCTGGATAAAGGCTCGGGGGATGTGGATTCTGGCCTTGGCTCTGCTGTTTTTTCTCAGGTAACCTTAGAAGTTTTTAGTTTACTGTCATTTTTCAGTCTATAAATTGTGATTTTTTTTGTCGTAATGATTGTGATAATGCCACTTTACCTCACTGCTTTAGGGTGTTTTATTTATTTAGTGAGAAAGTTTAAGGTATTTTTTTCTGTTGGAGTATCAGTGATGTGAAAGCAAATTTGGGGAAGAAAATATGAGCTGTTGGAATTGATGAGATTTCTCTATGTTCAAGTTACTGTTGCTCCTCATTAGGATTGCTTTAATGATAGGAAGCCGGAAGAGTCAGAATCAAAAATAAGTGTTAAAGCTTTCTTCATTTTATATACAATTAATTGTTAAGTTTACAACTGGTGCTGTGGCTGTTGAGTTAGGCAAATGAAAAATAGCTACTTGTGATTACTTTAGTGACTTACCTGCTCAGTAGACCTGGTAGAAAGCTCTACCTAGGAAGAGTGATGTCTGCATATGGCAGTTTATGCTGCCATTAAGAAGACATATTACTAACTCAAGAAAAATATGTTGACTGTGCTTTATTGTCAATACTGACCTCTAAATTATCTCATAAATAGCATTTATTTTTTCTCCAATAGAAGAATCTGTCTTTTCCCAGCCCCAGTCAATGCTGAAGTATTCCCTGGCTTGCTGTGGAAATTCATGTCTTTATATCCAGCCAGCTACTGAGTGTGGTGAGGATTTCTCTCCTCATTATGCTGTTCTTCTGTAGAAATCAGCTAATTTAGTTCTCATGGTAGTGCAACAAAACACCTGAGTGCTGTTTTTACTAGTGTGAATGTTTTATGACAGCCCGCCCAATTTTACAGGGAGAACTTCCTTAATGTGTAGCTAAGGCTGTTAGCCTGGGAAGAATTTATAGGCTAAACAAGATACTGCAGGTCTTTTGCTGCTGCAGCTTTGAACGCAAATAGCTGGTTGATAGGCTCCCTACTGATTTAGTCCTGCTTGTGATCTACACCTGCTAATTTAATAAAAGTAATTTCTCATGTCTTGTTTACTACTTGTTTTTGTTACTCTGACTCGGCTGCCATGCTGATTGGTGGAAATCTAAAATTTACTGTGTGCAGTGCCATAGCCTCATCATGAGCAGCTTTCTTTGGCTTCTGTCACAATGCATTGTTTGAAGCTGACTGGCAGGATACAAGAGAACAATCGGGAGCTGGGGTAAGTTCGCATCTCGCTGCGTATGCTTCAAAATTGGCAGAAGAACAATGAGGTTGGGGAAATCCCCTTTGAACCAGTGGTGCACAGTGATCTGACTTCATCATTTGTTCAGAAAAGATCCTCCAAATTGTGGGTTTTCATTATGAAATGTACAAGCAAGTTTCAGTAGATTGGGAGGTGAAAATTTTCACTTAAAAATCTTTGCTTCTAATTGTAGGTAAATGGACCATCACTTTGGGTGCTTGGTCTATTTTCTTGAGTATCAGGTAGAGAAAACCCTGGTGCAAAGGAAGCGTACCATTGAGTTTTACTTAAATATGCAGATTTCCAAAGTTACTCCTCAGCTGAATTAGTAAGTTACCTTCCTGAACTGGTCTTCACTTCCCCTTAGTTTTGTGGGAAGCTTCAAGTCAGGTTCCTCTGATACTAGAAATAATTTTAAGTCATTCTGTAGGTTTGCAGTTTTGAACATGTAGAAAGGCTGATACCAACTAATGCGGAATCTTGTGGCTTTGTGACACACACTGAAAGTTGTGTTTGAAATGGTGTTTGGCTCTTAGGTATTCGGTAGAAAAAGTTTTTTCTCTTTATTAGATAACTCAAATGTTCACTTCAGGGACTCCACCTACATTTTCCAAGAGTGGCTTCTGAACCTTTCTGTGTTTCTGTAAGCCTGCACCAGTATAGCCTCCAGTTACCAAACCTCATTGATAATTCTTTGCTGTCTTATTGCCATAAATCTCCCTTTCTGTTATAGTGGAGGGAACCTGAATATAAATTTAACAGTCATATCAGGGAAAGAATTCAAGTTTGTCTATACTGATGAGTTTCACAAAGATAATAATGAAAATGCCTTTTTCAATTCCTTTGACTTTGAGTGTCTAATGTTCTGTTTGTCCCACATACCTGTCTTGCAGACTGGTGCCTTGTTTAAGCGCAGCTATTATGCAAAAAATCAAAACTTTTCTGTCCCCTATGCTTCTCAAGTAGGTGAATATAGAAGGAAAACAAAAGGCCTAGTAAAGTGATTTCACCTGTTGCAAGCTGCATTGGTGGCCATTAAAAAAATTCAGTGATGAGAAGATGTTTTTACTGGAGTCCAGTGTCACTGTGTTTGTTCATCATGTGGAAACCCTTCAGTGTTTTGGCCAACAACCGCAGGCATTCCAAGAAGGATTTAATCTGCTCTCCTGTCAGCAAGAAGCCACATAACCGTTTACTTGAATATTAATGTTCCTCGAGCCTTTGAAACTTTCTGGCTGCCATAGGACAAAGAGAAAGGAAGAACAGGGCAACTGCAACCTCAGCAGAGAACTAGTGTTGGTAGATCAGGGAGTTGGAGTGAGGGAAAGAAACTGCTGGATGTCCTGGGAAAGTGCATTAAGTGTTGTGCAATTGCATGTGAGGCAAGAGCCCTGATGGGCATGGTCTTCAGATGCATCTTCTGGGCGTGGATCATGAGCAAGATGTCAAAGACTTTGGGACTTGGCCATGGTCTTAACACATCCTTTCTGCCTAAGCTTCAGTCAGCAAAGCTCAGGGAACAGACTTTGAGTCTTGTTCTAGGGATGTCCTGCATACTTAGATTTTTTTGTCAGCAGTATTTAACACAGGGTCTTGTATTCTCTTCTGGGCCTGAGAAGACAGAGGCCTCTAATTAGGCACCTTTGCTATTGCATTCTTGATTTTTGCCTTAGAATAAGGCAATATAATACTCAGCAAACATACTAAGTGCATTTTATTAAAAAAACCCTGGTTGCTTGTATCTGAACAGTGAAACTCTCGAAGGCTTTTAATGGTTTCCTTGCTAGTTGTGGATTTTTTTAAATATTCCTTCATAAATTATGGACATTGTATTGGTAACATTAGTGAGTTAATTTTGTATTTATTCAGCAGTGGATGCACAGTTCTCCTCCTCAGTATGTTGCCTGGGGAAGCTTCATCTAAGGCTCAAACTTCAACTTCATTGAGATACATTACTAAGGCACAAAGTGTTTCCTAGAAAATAATATTTGATGTGTCTTTGAGTTTTCATAGATATATGGATCAAGTTCAATATATTCTTTGCTTCACCAGTTTTCTGCCAGGTGTGTATGGCTTGGGCTGCAGCAGGGTCACTCAGGGTGTAGTGACCTCCCTGTCTTGAGCACATCACATTATATATCCTATGCCTGTTTGTTTCTTGAAAGGGACGTGTAAATCATCAGTTTAAAACACAGTATTAAAAGAACCTGTAACTGTTGTTCTAAGAGTAATCTTTTTGCCTAGTTAACTTATTTTTTGAGGACTGTGAACAAGGGAAATGTCTTGCAGAGTGCATCTCTCCCCCTCACTACCCCAAATACACAGTAGTTTGAGAAAGTTTATCAAAATATCTCATGTTTTCTCAGCTGTCCATCAGTTGCAAAACAGCCCACGCAAGTGGCAGCATCAGCCACTCACCCACTTGGAGGATGACGGACTAGTTGAGAAAAATTATTTGACTTGGCCCTTGCTTGGTAGCTGTACCTGTTAGCTTGTGGGAAAAGGTTTTACCACACCTACTGTGACTAACAGTGGTTGGAGAACTTGAGATAAAGGTAATTTTTTAATGTCTGTTGAAAATATGATCTTCTGTGAGATTTCTCTCTGCTGTTAACAAACCAATTTGTTGTGGATATATCAGCCAGTATTGTGATGGATATGTCTTCAGACACTTTGTCTTTTGATACTTGTGATTCTCTTAAGGTCTGTCGAGGACAATACAGAGCATTAATGTGAAACTACCCTGGGTGTTGTCTCAACCCACTGCCTGATATATAGAACATCCGTAGATACATAGAATAGGTTAAGCTTCTAAAGATATTGTGAGAAACTGCAGCAGTCAGAAAACCTTTATTATATATAATAGTGTAATGAGTGAGAGCAGTGTAGGAATTCCAAGTTACCATTTCAGTCAGGAGTGCCATCTTAAAGCATAACCATCCACATCCTCCGAGCTTGTGGGTTTACATGACAGTAGTTTTTTTCTTTAATTTTTTTGTTTGTTTTTATGTTGGGTTTTTGTTGTTGTTTTTGGTTTTTGGTTTTTTTTTTTGTTTTGTTTTGGTTTTTTTTGTTTTGTTTTGTTTTGTTTTTTTGTTGGGTTCCCTCTACCTTGCCTGGTTAGTCTCTGAAGAGCTGCCGTTATGAAGGCTGTTGTACACTAGATGCAGGGCATCTAAAACTCACTGGTTTTGTGGCCGTTTTTCGAACATGTGATTGGGGGGGTATTTCTGTGCTTTGGCTCTTATCTCCCGTCAGACTGCTTCAGTGTTTGTGAGATCAGAGCTGTTGAAAGCTGTGGTGTTTGTTTGAGAGGAGAGAACTGCAGGGCAAGTTTCCCAAGGAGGCTCTTAGCTCATGATTTCCGTAGGCTGCTTTTACATGCTCCACATCTTTGGTCTCTGAGCAGTGTGGCCAGCTCCCTGCTGCGTATTGAGGGAGGCTGCGCTGTGTTGCACGTCTTTTATTTCTTAGTCCTGAGTACCATCTCTGTGCTGCTCAGCCTTGCCATTCAGAAGGTTTTCAGCCTCTGCTCCCCACCTGACTGTGAACGGAGAGTAAAAAGACTCCTTGATGAGATCTGCCTCTGAACAGACCATATGGACAACAAGAAAATAAATAAATATTTTACTTCAGCTTGGTGTCCATGACATCCTGGGAAAATTGCTCTTGAACTTTGAGGTGCTATCCTTCCAGCATCTGATAGCTTTGAGACAAATATAAAGGTAGCACTCATTGCTGGTTGCTTTATTTTGCCTGACAGCAGTGGGCTAGCATGTCAGGATTTGTGAGAAGGGTAAAATGCTTTGAAGGGGCCTGTCGTATATCTCTACTTTTGCCTTTTTAGGTGGTTTGTTGCACATTTGGCCAGGAAAAGTGTGCCTTTAGAAAAAGCAACAGAAGCATATACTGTTCATCAGGATGACTTGTTGGCCTGGCATTCTGCAAAACATGAAGAAACTAGCTGCTGGCCCTGAAATGTGTGCTGGGCATCTCAGATTTGGGCTTTAACAGAGTATCATTTGTACATCACGTTCTACTTTTGTGTCCCCTGTGGACATCCTTGAAGTTTTAATCTGAAGTAAATGGGAGTGATTCAGTGACTTTTTTTTCTTTTCCCACAGTGTTAGAGAGGTTAATTGTATCCTGTGCCTCCTGCTTTTCTGGCTATTTTGATGTGTTAATTTTTTAGCATACATCCATTTATAAGGAAGGTTATTAAGTCATTTTCCTTGTTTCAGATGCTGCATTTTGTGTTTGATGTAATGATTTTGAATATACTTTATAAAATTCTATGTAAACTTTATTCGTAAAAGCATTCTGAAAGATGAATAGTTGTGTAATGGTTCCTGATTTATATTTCACTCAATATTCACATACATAAATATTTTTTATTTGGATGTAGTGTGCCCTGAGTGTGTGCGTGGGGATGAGGGAGGCAGGGAGAGAAGGTACAGTTACCCTTTTTGAGCAAGTAATCTGTGTTGCATGTTGTTGAAGAATAAAAGTCTGCTTTTGAATTCTGGGGGAGAAGGGAAACCAATTCTTTTATTTTTTTTTTATTATTGTCTATGTAAAGCCAATTACCTAAATAAGTAAATCTGAGGGGCTGGTGACACTTGCAAAACACTTGTAGGGGTAAGAGCTGAGTGTCCATCTAACAGTTTTACTAATGTATTGTTGAGCTTATGCTGAAAGAGAAATCTGTGCTTTCAGTTCTGCAAGAACTTTTTTGGGAGTCCAGAGGTGTCTGGGACATTACTTAATATTCTTTTCCTAGACTTACCAGGCTCTGTCTCTCCTTTGAAGAATGGGAAAATCCCGTGTCAAACTACCTGTCCATTTGTACTTATGTGTAAATATTAATTTACTCTAATTGCTAATACGGTCATTTAATAGAGTTTTTCTGGGGGTCTGCTTTTCTACTGCATGTTTTGCCACAGAATGGTCTCCATGGAAGAACCTTTGTTCATTTTCTCTTAAGGAAAAATGTCACTGCAGATCTGTGTAAATAATTTTTAGAAAGAATTCACACTTGTATTTTTCATGTGATATTCATTAGGTTTTAGCTCATCCCTCTAGCAGGTGCTTGGAAGAGGAATCACTATTTCACACTGAATTACTGAGTCTTTACATTTTCTGTTGCAAGAAAATGAGATCAAGACCTCTGCGTAACTTCATGTCATTCTCAAGCAAGAATGAATTGCTGTAGCTTTGAGTCATTCTGTTTGATGAATGTGTGCCTGGTTATGTACACTTAAGTGAGCAGATGATATTTTGTCACTGTAATATGGGGTGATGGAGATGCAAGAAAAGACATTGGTCAGTTCTGCAGGGCTGCAAAATGATTCGAAGGAGGAGTATGGTGGATATCTCATGGAAGGAACTTAATGTTTCTGTTCTTATTGCAGATCACTTTAATGTTTTTTAAGTGAGCATAGTGCAAGTAACCTTTCCCCTGTCACCTTCAACATGGAGGAAAAAACCATAAGCAGCATACCTTTCAATAGGTGAAACAATTAAAATGCCAAACTGCATTTTACAGTGAGCTTTTATTCAGGCTCTTGGCTGTATAGCGAGCTGAGGTGCTGTTTGCTGAGACGGGTAATATAAATGGCATTCCTGCTCTCTGGTTTGTAGACATTTTAGGCTGTAATAGTGAAAAATGCTAATTGACAGTATATAGAAAGGACTATCAAGTCAGAATACACATATTTTCATTTGAAACCCAGAATTAAGGCAGATTTGGTAGAACTGTCTGTGCTGAATACAATAACTGCATGTAAACCAAGAAACTTTTTTAATTGTTGACTTGGTTTCATCTCTTATTATACCTAAGCCTTTCAATTCAGTCTTTCCTATTACTGGAGACATTGAGACCCTCTCTGAACTAGCTCCAAAGTTTTGGTATATCCTTTCTGGCAGTTCTTGAACCTCAGTTGCATGAAGATGATGATAACTGGTATGAGAGGAAGTATTCTGTCCTTTAATCCATCAATTCACTGATCCTTTTCTCAAAGGTGGTATCAGTGGACTGCAATGGGCAGTGTCTTCACAGGAGTGTAACTTTAGTCACACCAGTGATGGACCAGAGCCTAACTCTGTACTGGTGTTCCTGCCTTGGTTTTCTGATCAGCATATTCTCTGTGAGGTCTTTGATCTAAGAGCTTACATAGCAAGATTTACTTTTTTATATAAACACTAGGCAAGGAACAGATCTTAAGTTTGCAGACTTCAGCCTGTTTTCTCGGGTAAATTTTACAGAACCGGGCATGAGCAAATGCCATGAGCAAAGCAAAGGCATTGGCATTTGACCATTTGTTATGAGAAGATGGGGTTCCATAAATCTAGTGGGCATTTCTTACTGCTCCAGCTCTAACTTGGAATGGTTGGTGTAGCTCTTGAAGCAAATTCTGCACCTTTTTTCTGCCTCATTGACAAAACAGCAGTCAAGGTAGTAAGTCTGGTATGTGTTAGGCTGGTATAAAGGTGTTTGTGTGCTTGTGCTAAGTAACTTCTCTAGTTCAAGTGAAAAACCTGATAATCTTCATTTCTCTTGTTTTAGTCTTTGAGTAAAAACATGAGTGAAAACCACTGTCAAGCTAACTACTATAGGGAAGACTTTGCATGAGAAGTCTAGAACATGAAAACTTAACTTTCATTCTTCTCTACTGCTTTAAAACAGATAAATGGAGAACTGTCACAGATTGCTAAAATTACTTTCCATTTCAGCCACAGCTCCAGCATTACAAATGCCTCAGAAAATGTAGGGGCAAACAAATTAGATTCAGTGGAGGAAAGGATCATGATTATAAGATGCAGAAGAAAGACAAATGGAAAAGATTGCCTTCAACATGAACTTGGCAAACTTGTTAGTGGCTGCAGGTTCTGAAAGATGTGGAAGATTCAGGGAGAATGTTAGGGGCTCAGTGTAATACTTCACAAATAAGCAAATTAAAAGTCTAAGACCGTTTTGTAATGTTTTCTGTATAATGTGGACTTTGACTAGCACAATGCTATTTACATTTCAGGTTTTATTTGTCATATTTCTAGTGCTACCACTTCAGGTAAAGAGGAGGCTGTTGTCTGAACTCAGTGCCTTCTAGCTCCTCTAGAGCTGTTCTACTTTGCAAGACTTTGAAGAAGAAAGTGTAACTGCAGTTATGAATTGTGGCAATATTTAACAACTTCTGTATAGAATTTCTGGTACTTCATATGTAAAGATCTTTGAAGTGGTTCTGCCTACTTTAATCTGATGCTGTACTTGTTGCAAGCACTTCATTTAGTACAAAAAGTACCTTCAGCTCACAGCATGGCCAACACTGTAAATACGTGGAGGATAGTTATTTGTTCATTCTGTCTCTCAGTAATAATTGGTAATAAATTTATAGTATCAACAAGCTGTAATACACGGAGATAAGCCAAAACATGTTTGTGATAATTTTGGTGCACATAGGTTAGTGTTTAAAACTCTGCTGGCTTCAGATTCTTTCAGCTACAGCCTCAAATAAAACAGCATCTCTATAAAAACAAGTATTGTTGACAAGACCTACTGCCTTTATTGCTGGTTGTATCTTCTGTTGTGCAGAGGCACTTGGGGAAAGTGCAGGGATGGAAAGTGCAGAGATGTCTTGGAGTATGTGCAGCACAGTACTGCATGTAGGCACCTCCTTGTTGATGCTGTGGCCATGAATATTTGGGCAGTACTTGCACATTCTTGCTTGGATTTGCAAGTCAGTGCATCTGGCTTTTAACTGTGTTGAGAAACTGATCCTAATTAAGTGGCCTAGGCTGAGTACCAGTAGGCTTTAATGGCTGGCATCTGGACATCAGTGAGGCGGTTGTGGATTGTTTTGTGTAGCTACATCTCCAGCTACTGAAGTTTCTGGTTTAGAATTACTGCAGCTGCAAGCCAAGATGTCAATGTCTTCCTGTATTCCCTGAGATGAGGCTGAGCTGTCACAGACTAACATCACTGTGCTGTTTGGTGATGGCCATCTTACCCTGTTCAGCCTTATCTTGCAGTGTCCTTTACCACCTAATCATATTACAAATACAAGTATTTGGTTTTGAGCAGTTTATTCCAGGTGATATGATTTTTTGATATGTATTTTTGGACTTGTGAACGTAGTACAGCATGTTACTTCATTCTGCTTCATCCCATGTAGTTTTTATCTGATTAGTCGGGATTTTGATATGGACACTAATTCCTCCAGTAGGGATATTCTACATTAAAGCAATTGTATTGCTAACTTATGAGTGTTTCACACACCACATTTGTCTGTGTCTGTTCTTCCATGGGCAGATTAGTAATTCATCTGTAGTTGAACGAGGACTTGATAGTCCAGTTTTTGTAATAAACTTACAGATAACTGTTACTCCACTAATATAGTTTGTACGGTTGGTGCTGGAAACATCATCTGTGTCATCTATATAAGGGAATGCAAGTACTTTTGGGTTATCTTTAATGCTGTTTTTTTCCTGTGTCTACATTTTTCTTGCGTGTGTCACTGTTTTCTGTCTTTTCATTTTGTCTGAAAATTGTAAAGCATTGCCACAGCTTTTTGCTGTTTAGGTAATTTCTTGCTCAGAGTACAGGTTTTTTGGAACTCAGATTTTCCTGTTAAAGGAAATGATGAAATGGAAGAAGTGAAGGCATACTGTGTGCTGTTGCATGCTGATAGCCACATTAAAGATTCTTCTTGCCAGAACTGTAGAATATGATTGGAGATGCTGCTGCTTATAAGCACATTAAAAGTCAGGTTGAAACACAAGCTTTTGCAACCCATTCCATTTAGGGAAAGGCTTCAATGGAAATAGCTTCAATTCCACCCTTATTTGACCCTTTCTTCACTGTATCAGTCCTCTGGTCAGTCCCAAAAAGTCCCAAACCCCAGTTGTCCCAGATTCATTGTGTAGCAGCTTAACCAGATACCTGCTAGACTTTGACTTTTCCCTGAAGATCCCTGGGTCTCAAAGAGCACTTGTTATTCTTTGGAAGTGTTTTTTGTCAGTTCTCCTTTCTCTTGGAAATAGTTTTCTCTTGTTAGACCTTCAAGTCACCTGGGAAACTGAGCCAAATCGATGCTTTATATCCCTGAAGTCCCTTATAATAAATCCACTTACTTTGTGGGATCTGCAGAACTAACCATCTAGTGTTCACACAGGCCTGCTCTGGGAGTGCTGGGGGCCACAGAACATGGTGATTTGCTATTCTGAGCTAGTGTTGAAAAGATAAAAAACTAGCTTTTGGATTGTTGACCAAATGTTGACTTGTGCCTGTCAACAGCCAAATTGTTTTGAGAACAGCAGTAAAAATGCAAGTCGATACGGAAGTGTTGGTGAGAGCTCTGGTGAGAGGGCATATATTAGCTTTAAGCTTGTGTTTTGGAGTTTATTTAAGAGCTGTCTACACAGGAAAGATTTAAGTACAGCCAGGATACAGGATCCGAATTAAATTTTGGAAACAATGATGGTTTGCCAGTGCTGCAGTATACAGCAAGTTCAAAACCAAACCCCCTTGTTTGGTAAAATACAAAGCCTCAAGTGTGCTTCTAGACTACATTTTGGGGGCAGTCTGCTTACTAAAGGTGAAATGGTGGTGTGTCTTGGCTGCCTCCATCCTAATAAATTAAATGTGCCTGGGAACATTCTCAGGCACCGCATCCAACTGGCTCAGGACTGCCTTGTCCATACTCTTCAACTCTTAGCTACCAGGGCAGAGGGCTGCATCTGAACTGCCCCATTCAAGTTGTCCCAGTGGTGTGCGACTGTCAAACCTGGGAACTGTGTGGGAGAACACTAATTAGCACAGCCTGGTGCTGGGGAATGTCCTATCTGCCTTGTAGCATGCCATGATCTTGTTCTGGGGACTGGGAATGATTCCAGACAACACAGAACTTATGAGTGCAGATGTTAGTCCTAAAATCTTTATGGACTAAGGCATAGAAAGGGCTTTTTACATCACAAGGGGTTTTGAATGCTTCAGAAAGGTAGATCTAGGAGTGAATGACTCCCTATTCAAGTAATTCTGCACTACTAAAAAATGTGTACCTCCTGTCTTCCTTTCAGATGGTTTTAGTGGTGGTTAAAACATCTTTCAGAATTCAGTCACCTTTCCAGCACCACCTTTCTGGGATGAGTAGGTGTGTTTTCTCTCTGTCAGGCAGTTGCTTGTGTATGAACGAACATACTGTGGCCTTTCATGGAAGCGTTCTGTATGAAGAACGGTTTTCAGGTTTGTGAGGAATTTCATTTTGATTTGGCGTGCGTGCGTGTGAATATTAAGAGTCCTAATTTATTGCCTGGGTGACGTAGGGGGGGATGGTCTTGCATCTTGTAGGCAATGGAGCTTTTATGTGAGCAGGAGAGTGGACAAACCACTTTATTTCCTCAGATGTTTCTTCCAGTGAGCAGTAAGAGCTATGCTGAGCTGACTTTATTGATCATACAGAATGATTTTCTGCAGGCTCTTCTGTGGGTTGTTGGGAGTATAGTCTTAGTGTGGATCTGCCAGTAAAACACTTATACTACTCCCAGCTCTAAGCAGATACACATTTGAGAAGAGAGCATATCATGTAAGCTGCTGACTGTTGGAGCAGTTTTGCTCTAACCTCTCTCTTTTCTGTACCTCCTGGCCTGTCCTCCCTCCATGGTGTTCTGAGCTTCATTCCAGGCTATGGCTCTGTCACACAGTCACTTAAGGATACTGTTTGTCTTTCTGTAGGTTGTGGAATATGCTGTCAGCTTTGATAGTTTGAATATTTATAGAGAAAAGAGATTAACAGTAAAAAATACTGTTCCTGTTCATCGTGCTTTGTCAAGGGCTGTGATATTTTACTTTTGCAAGTGTTATCTTAAAAGCCTGATGAACCAAATGCATGTTATGTCATGCTTACACCAGTGATGCACCCCACAATTTTGGGAATGTGTAATCTGTGTGAGTGTGTCAGCTTTGGAGCACTACCTTGTGTAAAGGATCCCTTGCTCAAAGGTACTGAGCTGTCAGAGCTGACTGTGTCAATTAATATGCAGCAGGCTTTGTGTCTGCTGATTGTCCTTCTAATTGCATCTACACGATGATCTGTCTTACCAGCACTAGTGGTGCATATTTAAGGATGTAGGGCAGTGCAGGGATGCTCTCTGCTGTCCCACAGGCTGCCCTTGTGTCTTCGGGGCAACTATTTCAATCCTTACAAAGCTTCTGGGTAGCCCATGGTTCTGGAGGTGGCTTAGGAAAGTGAAAAAGGGAGGATTCAGGCTCTGCTGATGCTGTGATGGTCAGGGTCCCTCTTTGCCCACTCCTTCTGGAAAGCTGTGATGTTCCTTGTGTCAGAGATGGATACAGCTTGTTTGGGACAAATGGCTTTTCTGAAGAGCTGGATCTGTATCAGGGAATGGGCCTTCCTCTGGCTCTCTGCTAGGCAGTGTTGTCTTTTACAAGATTATATTTGTGTCTATAATCAGAAAGGCCATATATAATTTAACATACTAATTTTTGATAAGTGCTGGTGGGCTGCTGTCCACAATTACACTCTTACTTCTCCTTGTAGTGCTCCAGTAGCTTTATGGTGAATAAAAGTGGTCTGAGTGAAAAGTAACTCTCAAAACTTGTATTTTCAGCCATGTGTGTTCTGTGGTCAGGTAGCCAGTTTATTGGTTTGTATTGCTGCTCAATTGCATGGATGTTTCAGGCTCCCTGGGATGGCATTAGAAATAAGGTGTGTACCCCAGGCAAGAAGGGGACAAGCCCACACTTAGGTTTTATTAAAGCCTCTGTGGAGCTGGAGTGGTTCTCAGCCCTGAGAGTGGTTTTAAGTCCAATGCTGTGCTGTCTGCTCCTTTGTTTCGAAACACTAATGAATTTTCCCTGTGTAAGAAGTAAAATCACCTACCTCACTTCTCTTCCCTTAAGCACTCAATCCAAACTTGTGAACATATCAGCTGAATTTAGTAATTTAAATTTAAATCACAACACCTATATTTTAAATGAGATGTTTGGTGAACTTGGATTCTTTCTGTTGAAACTTTTCAGAGGCTGTTAATTTTAAAGGTACTGTAGCAGCCAGTCAAACTTCAGGCTCTCTGGTTAGGAAGCAAAGATGTTGGTTGCTTGTGAACCAAATTCTCTTCCTTTCTAAGGTGCAAGGTCTACTTGTATGTTACTTACATAAAATAAACTGTCTGTTTTCAGTGGCCACAGAGGAAGTATATGATGGAACTAAGCTTAATTTATGCTTCTGAAAGTCTGCTGCCTGTTTACAATCCTGTGCTGTTTTCTGCCACTGCGTTTAGTTCATGTCTGTAACTGAAGCTTCCTTTATGTTTACTGTTGTGATCTTGTCCTTGAACCAGTTTGGTAAAGACTTAGTAATCTCTCCTTCCCTTCCTGCTTCATTTGGCAATTGAAGTTTTGTTATTCTATAGTTGAATCTTAAAATACTACACTGTAAAACTATGTTAAACATATGTTTTGTATACTTGTGGGAAAGAATATTTAGTTGTTTAATCAAGGAGAGTACAGAAAACAGTGAAAAGTATCAGCTATAACATGTTTTTCTTCAGAGTTTGTGTTTTCCTGTGTTGGGAAAAGCAGCAAATTAGTATGTGCATGGAGAATAAAATTAGTGCTTAAGTGGTGCTACCTGAATGTTAGATTATGATGTTCAGTTTTAGATACACATGGCCTTTGTTTGAAGTCCTAGGGTAATTTATGTTTAAAAACAAACAAAAACAACAACAACAAACCAACCCAGTAACTACCTTTTAAAATTGACTTGATGTAAAGAACTAGGCTGAGGAAGTTTTGCCTGTTTTAAGGAACATTGCAACTGTATCAACTACTTAAAACCCGAGAACTTGTTCACCTTTTAAAAACATTATCATTTACCTTGAATCACTTGTTCCATTTTGATAGCCTCCTTCATATAGAAAATATAGCATGAGATGTCAGTTTAAATGCAAGTCTAACAGTGCTCTATCTTCTATGTGAAAGGAAGTATTCTGTACATTTTTCCATGTTTGACATCATGGTGTTTTGAATAACCATGTTCCATATTCATATCAATTTTTTGTTTTTGTTTTCAATTTATGCACAGCACTTGCTCTGAAATTTGGGGACTGAGTACACCAAACACGATAGATCAGTGGGATACAACAGGCCTTTACAGCTTCTCTGAACAAACCAGGTGAATATTCTGCCCTCTCTCGCATCATAAAAATCTTGTGGGAGGGATTGGCTTTGGAGGGTCTGTAATGGGATGCTTTAGCTGTGAAATAGACTAAAATGCTTCCTAGGCCTCTCATGGTACAGCATTTTAAAATATTTCCTTGCCAGTGTAGAAATCCAAGTGTTCTTAGCTGATGTTTTGACCAATGAAACTCTAATTCTGCAATATTCTTTTTTCACGCCAGTGCTACTGAAAGAATGGGAAGACTTGTTAAATGCAAGCTCTAATGTGATTTGGTATTTATATTAACAAAGTTGGGAAACTTAATTCTTTAGACCTAATCTTACAAAGTGTTTAAACTGCTTTGTATGCAGCTTTCAGTTAAATCTTGCTAATTGGCTCAGATATAAGCTACTAAAGAATTGTTTGTAAATTCTTCAGTAGTTAATGGTGGGCAAATTCTAAACGGGGTCTTTATTTTTTCATGTCACATTACTTGATTTGTGTATTGAAGTTTGTCTCCCATCCCATAACATCTGCATTTGTGTAAGCATATGCAGTCTGTCTTAAAACTAGCAAAACGTTTTCAGCTGGTAGCAAGGCAGATGAAGTGAAGAGGATAAACTGTGCAGCCCTTACAAGATGTGCATTCATGCTTTTTGCATTACATTTATACTGCCATGTGGATCACTTGGGCAGCTGACTGCTTATAGGCTTATTTGCAGTCCTGTGGGAATTCTTATGCTTAAAGCCATAAAGCATCCATGCCACAGCAAAGCCTTGAGGTTTAGCAGTGGAAGGGACCATTAAGTGTGTGATTTTATTTTTAACAACTGTCTTCTGCATTTAAAAAAAAAAAAAGTATATGAAGCAATCATCCTAAATACTTGGTTGAACGTAAAGTGGCTTTTAATGAATTCTAAATGCACTGGCAATAATCTGAGCAGCTCAAAAATAAGTTAAGGCACTGCTTGATAATGATCACTTTTATCCCATTTTGAAGCTTTTTAACAAGAGTATAAATGTCACTGGCAGTGTCAGTGCACCGAATTTGAGAATAAACTACTCATCCCATGTGTGTACTGTGTTGCCAGAGGGATTGAGAGACAGTCTGTAAATACTTGTCCGCATCTTTCCCCTCCAGATCTCTCGATGGCCGTCTGCAGGTGTCTCACCGTAAAGGATTGCCTCATGTCATTTACTGTCGCTTGTGGCGCTGGCCAGACCTCCACAGCCACCATGAACTTAAAGCGATTGAAAACTGTGAATATGCTTTTAATCTTAAAAAGGATGAAGTATGTGTAAACCCTTACCACTACCAGAGAGTGGAGACACCAGGTAGGAAGACTGCTTCTGACTTTCTGTTGAGGCATCTGTATGTGCTTGTTCAGTATAATGTTCTAAATGAAAAATAGGGAAAGATGATGCTCTCTGGCCAGAAGTACAAGATTCCTAGAGATACAACTTTTNGTATAGCATCTGTACGTATTTGATCAGCATAATGTTATAAGTGAAAAAGAAAAAGATGATGCTTTCTCTAGCCAAAAGTACAAGATTCTTAGAGATACAGCTTTTGAGAATATCACCCTGATAGTTTTTAATAATAAAGTTACTGAAAAATCATTATCAATGTGGAGATACCTTTACCCCTGATTAACATTTCCAGGACTGCTAGCAGTTTCCAGAGGGCTAAATACGACCCAGACTGAAAAGGAGAACAGAGATGATTTACCTTCGCTAATGTGGCACAGTCTTACTTGAGGCACCTCAGGAATCTATCTCTTCCAGTAATGAGCAGTGCAATTGTAGTATTAGCAGTACTGAGAGTCAGAATATTTCAAAACAGCTGAAGTAATTGTTAGATGCTTTAGATTTCTTTTTTTCCTGTTAGCTCACAGAATCATGTATTCAAACTAACATTTTGAATTTTTCCTTTCCAGTGTTGCCTCCCGTGCTAGTGCCACGGCACACTGAGATTCTAACGGAGCTGCCACCTCTCGATGACTATACCCATTCCATTCCTGAAAACACTAACTTTCCAGCTGGAATTGAACCACAGAGCAATTACATACCAGGTATTTTCTTAACTCCCACTGTAAACTGTACATTTAACTTTGTGCCATGGGAACAAAGATGGTCATTCCATCCTCCTAATCAAATTAATTTAAATATGCACCAGTAAATTAGATCTAGTTGATTTTGTTTGTTAATTCCAATGCAAATACCTAGATGCTTCTGTTTGCAGAACATAATCACAGAGTATCCTGAGTTGGGAGGGACCCAGAAGGATCATCGAGTCAAGCTCTGAAGTGAATGGCCCGTACAGGGGATCAAACCCACAACCTTGGTGTTATTAGCACTGTGCCCTAAGCCACTGAGCTATCCTGTGTGAAACCATATTGCTGTGGTTTCACAATAGCTTGCTTGATTTCAGTAGCTTATTTAAGATTCAGTATGCTAATGAGTACAAAATAGACCTTCATCTTACGCTTTAAGCCTGTTTCACAAACATACAGGGGTTGCCAAATGCTGTGCATTGGAGATTGAGTAATAAACTGATGCTCAGTCTCATCACGTGTAGTATGTGGAAAAAACTTTTATGTTGCAAAGCAGTGACTTCAGAAATGTCTTGGTGTGTAGTTCACCATCGGTCAAGGTCTGCTTTGGGTTTTTGTTACTGTTATGTGTGCACAGTTTTGTCTTAGTGTGAAAGAACAGCCTAACAATATTGGAACTGTTAAAGAATTCCCCTTCCCCCTCTTTGCCCCTTTCCCATACCAAGACAAGTACCAAGGCTAATCTGCAGTGCACCCAAAACCCTGTTACCCTTATTGAAACATGAAATCAGTGTCCTTGTTTCTTGCCTCAACTTCCTGTTTCCTATCTCTTCAGAAAGTTGCCTGGAGTGTAAAACCAAGTAAAGCTGAAGTTTGCTCATAAATTTTTAATGCATCCACGTTATGAACAAGCTGAAAATTCACATCTGGAGCCTCAGAAAGAACAAAATGACGGCCTTGAAACTTCAATTTGTGCAATGTACAAATTATATCTATATGTGTTACACAGGATGTTTTTTGTGTTTTCTTTAAATAGATCCAAGCATTCAAGTGGCATTAAAAAAATCAATTAATTTGATCTCTTCTGTTTGAGCTACATCAGTTGCCACCTTTCAAGAGCAATTTAAGGTGCTAGAAGTTGGTGTTGCTTTCTTAACTTTTGTATATTTTTTTGACTCAATTGAAGGACTTTTGATAGCATTTGCAAACAACTTACTGGAAAGCCACCTTTTGCAAATCCAGTTCTATGGAAATGAGCTGAAGTAGTTATTTGCAGGAAGTTTGTTCAAGGTGATTGCGGGTATTCACATGATCTTCAAATGTTTATGCAGCTAACCACACCTTGCCTCCTTCTCTTTGTCCCTGACACCCTCCTCTTGTGTTCATATCAGGGAATCTTACTTTATTTGACTTTGCTGACTTAATCTTGAATACTTGCCTAGGTTCTGATAAGTCTTGTGTGTCTTAGCCTTCCTCAGAGAACCGTTTTCTGTAGCAGCAGGTCAGACTAACTGTGGTAGCTTTGCACCCCAGTGCTGTCTCAGTACTTGGTCTACAAAGAGGTTCATTTCACCTTCGTCTGGGAAGATGGTGATGTTGAAGGTGCAGGATGGCCTCTGGGAGCTGTGTGTTCCCTTCCAGGTTGTGTATGTGCTGAGCTGCATCATCCACACTCCTGGCAACACTCAAGCTCTACTGAAAATTTTTAATGCCGCACCTGAGCTTTTATTTCCAGCTGTGGTGATACTCAACCTCTGACCCTAAACTATTCATAGTACTAGGTGGACATGGAAAATAATCTGTGCCAAGGAGCCTAGATTAGCAAGTGGAAACAGGAGGTGTGGGCTGGCCTGGAAATGGGTATTGACCTTTTACCATGGCTGTGGGCTTTACTGCAGCAAATGGTTTGGTCAAGGGTCAAGAGTCCACTTTATCACATGGATTCTGTAAAAATGTTCAAAACAGGTATTGTTTTTGTTATCATACTTTTTTCTAGTGAAGACTTTCCTTAATCGCCCTTTTAGTTTCTCACTTGAATTTTGTCGCATCTATATTTAGCACATTTATTTTACAGAATGAATCCAAGATTAAATTCTCTCAGTTCATTTTAATTTAATCAACTGACTTAATCTAGTTTCCTCTCGCTGCCTTCCTTATGATCTTACTGTGCTGCTGTACATCTTAGACATGATATTTGATAAAATTTTACTTTACTTCTTAAGCAAAAAGGTTTTATCTTTAAATTCTGTTTGGTAATAATGTAATTAAAAGTGTTTAATCTGTGGAAGTTTCAGAGTCAATTTTAAGGTGATTGTAGAGATAGTTAGCTTCAAACACTTTCACTAAAGAAATCCAGGTTTTGCCTTTAATATGTAGGAAAAGACATTTGCCCAGTTCAAAGAAAATTATTTCCTGAAAGGCAGTTGGTTAACTCATTATCTGGATTACAAGAAACCTTTTGAATGGAGAAAAGGAACATGCATAGTCTCCTGGGGTTTGAAGATATTTCTGTGGAATTAGACACAGTTTCTAGTATCAGAATGCTTCAAAGTTGGTACTGAGCTTACTTTGGTCTGTGAAACTCTATCTTTAAAGAAAGCTAGTTAAAAGAATAGATAATGGGTTTAATAGAGATTAGGAGCAGCAGTAGTAATATTAATAGAGTTTGTGCAGTGTAACTAGTTCATTAATATAGTTATTTAAAATGACAGAAATCAACTGTTGAGTGTTGAAGAAAGGTGGATTTTGGGACTGAACTGAAAAATAACCTTTAAATCTAACAACTTCAGTAGGTGTGGGAGTTATCTGATCTGATGGTTATACCACATAAAGACAGCTCATATTATTTTTTTGTGGAAGCCACCAGATGGTTTTTTTCATTTGTAATTCTACTAAATATGAAAGCTGTTGATCACAATTGCAAAATTGTTACTCATTGTAGTGACTGTATCTTGTCTTAAACAGAACAAACAAGGATTGTCTTAGTTATATAACATGTGTGAGCAATTGACTGGCATACAAGAGAAGATACATTTTCTGTAACAATAAGGCAGGTAACGTGTTTGAAGTCCTACTGAAAGGAAAAAGAGACAGCAAAGTGACATTCAGTGTTCAGGTGTCATAGAGCTCATGAAGATGTGATGACAAAAAGACCGAATGTTTCGTCTTACAAAAGTTTCCTCAATCATTCAAGCAATTGGTGGATTTTTCTTCTTTTTTTTTCAGAAACACCTCCTCCAGGATATATCAGTGAAGATGGAGAAACAAATGACCAGCAGTTGAACCAAAGCATGGATACAGGTAACATTTATTTTTCACTACTTTCAAGGCTTTGAATTTCTAGCTGTGATCCCTCTGCATAGGAGCATGAATTCAGCCAAAAGATGATGGCAGTTTTCCTCTGTACTACCTAGTGTTTTCTGTTTAAAATACCACTTCTGGTCTTTCATGAACAGACTAACTTTTTGCTGGGGGAATGTTTTTAAAACATTCTGTGCCATATTAAGTATATCACATTTCTTTCTCTAGAGAAACATACAAGTCTAATTAAATGTTTACCCGAATGTCTTAAAATAGATTTTAATAGTTAGTTGGTTTCAGCCATCCCCTGGTAGACAGGTTCATTGAAGCAAACTATCTGTTGGCCTAATAAGCAAGTTGCAGACAATCTGTGTTCTGAGAACCCATCTCTAACTCTGACAACTTCATCCCTTTTGTCATGTTTCAAATTAATTCTTGTATGTAAGGCTCTATGGAAAAAGTTGGAGAAACATTAAGGCATTTGTGCCTTTGTATGAGAGGATTTCTAGAGAATGTGGTTGACCTTAGACTTGGACAAAGCACAGTTAATGTGCTGGATAAGAACCTCCTGCTGTGTGCTGGCAGACTTGGGTGTGCTAGGTTAGCTAATTCTAGCAACCATTTTTTGTTAGTTGGAATCAGCTGCGCCAGTTTCTGTAAGAACTGCAATATTTTCCCACTATGTGACAATAGATACCTTAATTAAAACAGCCTGACATCAATAGTCATTGCAGGAATGTTTCTGTGGAAGCCTTTCTGTGTTTTCCATTCTAGCATGTAAATTGCATTGGACAGTTCATGTTTTTCTGAGTTTTTAACTTCTTCCTTCTGGGAAAGAATAACTTCCTCCAGTGAGGAAATCTAGCTTCTTCTTTTCTGGAGATCACAGGATTATAAAATCATAGAATAGTTTGGGTTGGAAGGGACCTCAAAGACTATCTTACCATGAACAGGGACACTTTCCACTGGACCAAGTTGCTTAGAGCCCCATCCAACCTGGCCTTGGACACTTCTGGGGTCCAGGGGCAGCCACAGCTTCTCTGGGCAACCTGTGCTCTAAATCTCTCCTCTTTCAGTTCGAAGCCATTCCCCCTTGTCCTGTCACTACATGCTCTTGCAAACACTCCCTCTCCATCTTTCTTGCAGGCTCCCTTCAGCTACTGGAAGGCCACGTTAGGTCACCCCTAGCCTTCTCTTTTCCAAGTTAAACCTTCTCTGAAAACAGAAAGGCAGTATCTTGTTGTCTCTTCTGCTCTTTATTAGCTTTTATTTCACAGAATTTGGAAAGTCACTACTGTCCCACTGAAGAAATGCATAAATAATGTTCACAGAGTGTGAATGAAGTGAGAGCTCTGCCAAATACAACACTAAGTTAATTGAGTCTTTGCAAGGAGAGAGTAGGTTCCCAGAAGTCTGGAAAATTGAATGAAATATGAAATCTTAATTCAGAGTAAGTGTGTGATATCCCAGAAAACTGGTTGTAGGATTTCTGAAGTTTCTTACTCTGACAAATTTCAGTGTAAAACTGATCTAGGTAATGCTTGTGCCTACCCCCCTGAAATAACGAAAACTGTTTGCTCTGGAACTGTTTGTATTGCTCCAACAGGATCTCCAGCAGAGCTGTCTCCTAGTACTCTCTCTCCAGTTAATCACAGTCTGGGTAAGCTGGAAGTACTTATAATTATTTCTCTCTGTGTGATGATTCTTCATTATGTATACATATAATTATCTTAAAAGTGAAAATGTACTTTGAAAAATTAAGAGTTGTGTTGGGAGGTGACTGTTGGGTTGACTTCCTGATGTTAAATATAATAGAGCTAGGTTAATAATTTGTTAACAACTACTCCATTTCTGTAAATGTTGAGCTCCTGGCAAAGAGAGAGAGTGGTCTGTTTGTGTGTGTAGGGATAGCATTTATAAAGTAAATAGTTAAAGGACATTTGCCTGTCCGTAATGCTGTCCAGACTTCCTGTCTCACTTTTGTGTGTGTGTGTTCTGCTGCTCTACTCATGTCATGTTTCACCTCTAACTGCAACACAGGTTGTTGCTCCCACGTTAGTGCCCACCTGCTTTGATCAGGTGCCATTGCTGTATGTCTGTATAAATGCCTCAGGAGTATCAGATTGCCCTGGGTTAGTTTAAGGCATGGTGACAGGATGTGACAGGAAAATGCTGTTCAGAATGCTGAGTAAGTAATTAGGGTGGGTAAAAAAGGAAGTAGTACAGGAAAAGTTGAAGATGCAAAGGGAGGATACTGGGCTTTAGTAGAGGAGAATAGAAGGAGCTTAGAATTACCTTTAGATGAAGAGACAGTATAAGATCCAGTGTAATACAAGAGAACAGAATTTTCATATTATTTTTTCCTTTGTGTTGTTCAGTATTTGATAGTTTAATCTTTTCTTTTACACTGCCAAAATGTTTGCAAGTTACAGAAAGGCAACAGGAATGTCTCAAGGTCTGGCACTCAGAGCACCATTAGCTTAATCATTTTGCTGAGCAAAATGCAAGTACTGAACTAAATGAGCTGTGGTCAGATTAGATCACCCCTTCTTCCCCTCCTCCTTCCCTTGTGTGAAAGATTGAATTCCATTCTGTTTACTGGGATAGGTAAAAAGGACAGCAAGCAAAATATAATTTAAGTAGTTTGAGGAGACTACCCATTGTCATTTCTGGGAGATACAAATAGCAGGGAAGATAGGTCTACTTTCAGCCTCAAGTTCTGTGTAAAGCTTGGGTATTTTTAGTTTTGTTTTTTTTTTTTTTTTCAGACTTGCAACCAGTTACTTACTCGGAGCCTGCGTTTTGGTGTTCAATAGCATATTACGAATTGAATCAAAGAGTGGGAGAAACCTTCCACGCATCACAGCCTTCCCTGACCGTAGATGGCTTTACAGATCCATCAAATTCAGAGCGATTTTGTCTAGGTCTGCTTTCCAATGTAAACAGAAATGCTACAGTGGAAATGACAAGACGACACATAGGTGAAGATCTCTGATCTTTTAATTATCTAATTTCATTTTGTTGACTAATTTGTCTGGAATGATCCAGGTAGGATGTGTGTTGTGTTCCTTTCACCCTTCTGCTGCCAGTCATCAACCTTTTCTCTCTGGGCTTGCCAAGGAAAGTTTGGTCTCTCTGGCTAAGGACAGAAGTGGAAAGACACAGAGATCACAACTTCTGAAACGAGGGAGAAATGCAGCAGCTTCTGCTACCAAAGTCAGTTGGAATTGGGATGAGATGTAGTGATGCCTGGAGCTGAAAGGAGCTGCCTTTCCTCAGTCAGTAGCCCCTAATGCAGTGACAGCAGCATTCACAAAGCTCTCATGCTGCAGGCAACACAGAAGGAAGCCATTCAGCTGTGTGGGATGTCTGTTCCTTCTGTTGCTGTCCTTGCCTTGTGGAAGAAGATGGTGCACCAAAGCATCCTGAGAGATTGGTTTTTGCCTTTCAGGCTCCTTGTTGGACCTCTCTGCCCTGAGCAGCATTTATAGCAAAAGTTGCTTATAATTGAAATTTAAGCTTTAATTACAAAATATTAACATGTTTTTCTAGTTTATAAAATGCAGAATGGATGTTGGCAGTGCTTCTTGAATTCTTTTGTGAAATGGGAAAAACTACCATTGAGATAACATGCTGTTTTGATATGGTTAACATTTTCTTTGTAATGGTTAGTCAAAGAATGTTGTTTTCCACGACCCAGTATTTTGGCTTTATGTTCTTCAGTAAATTTTTTTTTTTTTCTGGATTCTTCATTCTTCCATTAGTAGTGTTCACACAAATTTTTTTGTTTTTACTTTCAGAAGGTTCTGCTAAAGAGGTTGAAATTTTACTGACTCACTCTCCAAGTCCAAATGACAAATCCAAATGCTTGTCTCATAAGAATTTTAGATGTGCAGAAGCCTAGGCTGTGCCTGTGCTGACTGGTCAAAATGATCAATGATGAGGAAAAGCAAAGATGTAAAGAGCTCTCACCCTTTAATGGAGCTGAGAAACTGTTTAAAAGAAAAAGGGGAATGAAAATTATGGTCTTTAAAGGATCTGTTAATTATAAATAGTTTTCTTTGGGAGATCAATTGTACATTACATACCTTCTGCTACAGATCTGTTTTCCAGTCCCAGAGAGGGAACAAAATAAGTATTTGAAAGTGGACAGTAGGATTTCATGTGGGTATTTTTTTGTAATAGGGCTAAATGAAGTCCTGTTGTTTTTGATAAAGCAACAGAGGGTTATGCAGTGGGTTGTGAAATAGTGTGGGTGCATGTAAGCAGAGAGTGTTGAAGTGGTATACTCATGTTTTCCTTTTTTGCCACAGTGGCCTGTGCTGCTTCACATACAACACTTTAATATTAGCACAGGTTTTAATTGTGTTTTAATGAACCCTGCTTCTGAGCTTGGATTTGGTTACAGGCCATTTTGTGGCTAGAAAATTCTGTCTTGCTTTTGACCAAATTTATTCCGCTTCTCCTCCAAATATTGTGCATTCCTGGGAGAAAAATGCAAGTTAATTATGTTCTGCTCCTGCTACAGCTGTCGGCAGAGCAGTGAGGTCCTGTGGATAATTGATTTCTGTTTCTGTTGTAAGGAAAAAACTTGGCCTTCTCTGAAAAAAATACTCCCTTGTTTCCTAATCTGCTTGGGTCATATAATAACTAGAGTTCCTGTGAATTTTGCTACAGGGAGGGGAGTGCGTCTCTATTACATTGGTGGAGAAGTTTTTGCTGAGTGCCTAAGTGATAGTGCGATTTTTGTTCAGAGCCCCAACTGTAATCAAAGATATGGCTGGCATCCTGCAACTGTGTGCAAAATTCCACCAGGTTAGTAGCCTACCAAAGGTCTCGTGGGAAAATACCCAGTGAAGGTATTCGCTGGACAACGTTTGCTTGCCTTTTCATAACTTCTGCATAGTTTCGGGCTTCTGTGTAGCAAACACAAGTGTTCACTGACTGTATCTTTTTGACTCTCTTTTCTTTATAGGATGCAATCTAAAAATCTTTAATAACCAAGAATTTGCTGCTCTTCTGGCTCAGTCTGTGAATCAGGGCTTTGAAGCAGTTTATCAGCTTACTAGAATGTGTACCATTAGAATGAGCTTTGTTAAAGGATGGGGGGCTGAATACAGGTAAGAAAAAAAAACCTCTTTGCTTTCAGAGTTAATATTTTTTGTTCTTTCACTAATATACTATTTCTGTCTGGCTTGAGATCCATGCGCAGAGGCATCTTCCTGCTATTGTGGGCATGCTGTCTGCAAATTGAACCCATATTTTCCTTTTTCTCCCCCTCAACTATGGAACTGCTAAGTTACAAAGTCCATAAACTGATTTTAGTGCTGCGTTGGAGCCAACTGTTGAGCAAGGAGTGTCGTCAAAGTTCCGTTCCCTTGCTCAGTCCTGCTGGCTTGCATCTTGAGCTGAAATCCCTGACAACATCTAGAAGTTTCACAGTTTGTGCTGGGAGATTATTTGCTGATTGTTATACATGCAGTCAGTTTGGTCTCTGTTCTGAGTGTGGCATGAGTTCCGTAGGTTGTGGTGTGGGATGGGATTTGGTGGTTCCCAACAGGAAGACCTGGAGTCACTTGGAGTGCCTCTTGCAGGGTGAAATTGCTGAGCGCACGCACTTTAGAGGTGGCAAATAGTTTGGAACTTGTAGTGGAAAATACTTTGCAGGAGTAAGATGACTGTGTTTGTGTTGTAAAACTTCTAAAAACAGTTCTTTGAGTGGGAAAAAATAGCACGTTAGATGCTTTTGAATAGATTCCAATTGTATTGTCTATTAGCACAAACGAAGAGCTGTAGCTTAGTACAGTGCCTGTTTTTAATGTAGTACGGGAATTCAGGAAGAAAAGGAATTGACTTCTAACTGAGCAGTTTCAAAGATCTCACTATTTTGGGGAGCTAGAGATCTGGTTTTAAACAAATCCCTGAAACATGTCTAGAAATTGTCCACTGAAAGAATGAAGTCTGACATACCAATACCCTAATGCAATATATAATGATTTTTCAATCCGGATAATTTCTGAAATTGAATAATGGCATATAGATTCCACTGTGAATCCAGGGGCCTTGATTCCTTTAATTGCTCTGGAAGTGCATACATGTATATATTAGTGTCAGTATGTGGGGGAGGTTTCTCAACTAAATGAAGCCAATTTTGTAATAGTCTAATTGGATGAAATGAGAAATTTGAGTAATGGAATAAATTGGTACCTCTATGTTAGGAAGAGGTGCACAAGAAAAAAATCTGGCTCAGGTTTAAAGAGCTATTTGCTTTGGCTCTGAAGGAGTATGTATACACTTAGGCATAATTAAATACAGCATTCAAATCTGAACAGAAGAAAGGCTTAATCAGTGAGATTATATGGAGGCAGCTTGAAGTGAATGGAGTGTAAGTGCTGGGTTAAAACTTTTGGTCAAGTTACTTCTATGGGGGGAAAGTGTTGGTTGTTAGTCTATAAACTTTTGTTTGTAGACCATAGGATTGAAAAAGCTGCAGTGGAAACTGCCAAAATAGCACAGAAACTGATTACTGACAAAATGCTGAACTAGTTTCTTTGCATCTTTGTTTAAGATGATGCTGATAAATTATTGATGCACAAAACTTGTAAATTACACTGCGGTTGGGATTAAAGGAAGAAGAGGTGGCTCCAGCAAACCTTGAATTTAAATGAATGTAGTCTGACTTGTCAAAATGGATGAGGAAACGCTGTAAAATCCATCATTCCTGTTAAAACTTCTGTGCTTCGTTATTATGTGAAAAAGTGTTTCTCACAGGACAGGCTTGGGCAAAGCCAAAGCATTGCTTGCATTTTAGGCCTGTGTGCATAAAGGTGCAGATATGGCAAAGTGATCCATTTTATAAGCTTGGTAGGCAAAATAGCTTACAGCTTTTTGCTTGTTATGTGTTGGCTTTAGTTGAGGGTGGTAGAAGTTCAGATCACTAGTCAAGTGTTCACATTAGCACAGGAACTATCCAGGTGTAGCATCATCTTCTGAAGAAAGTTCAGTAGAGGTGTAATTAGTGATACATGAACTGCAGATTGATGGGTAGAAGAGGCTGAGTTTTTAGCTTTGAAATGGTTGCTCAGTGACTGTCAGTCACTATTTTATCGGGTTTTGCCGGTGTAGTACAAAGCCAGGGCTGTTGAACAGAACCAGCTATATCATTTTAAGGAAGTGTGTTGTGAAACACATCGCAGGGGAGTTGACAGCAGTGGAATAATGAACTTCCTTCTTTGGAAGAGGATTCAAGAATAAATGGAATTACGTTTTCTGTGGTTTAGATTGTTTGTCTGTTGTATCACTTTGTTCTGGCATAGGCATTTGGGGCTAAGATAACTGTTTTGTAGAGTGCTGAGAGAGCACAGTCTTCAGCTGCTGTCTTCTAGAAAATGTGAAACTTTTGAAATCAATGTCCTCGCTGGCTTAATCTTTCTGCCTTTTCAGCTCCTCTGTTTATATAAACGAAGGGCTGCAGTGGCGACAGTAAAAATGTAGGGGCTGGGTTTGTGTCTGACTGCCTTTGAATCTTGGGGTAGCTGGAATTACTAGGAAAAACTGGCTTAGCAACAGTAGTCTTGCCAGTCTAGTTAGGGAAAACTCCCATGCCTGGAGTGGGTACAGTGAAATAACAGGATTTCTCAGGCAGAGTATGTCCAATTCTGATTTCTTTACTTTGGAGAGGAGAAGGAAGATTTTTGAATAACAGGTCTGTGAAACAAGGATATATGGGAGAGTGAATGAAGCTTTCATGGTTGTCAGTCCTTCACTTTTTTTAATCCTTTACTGAGGCCTGCTATATGGTATCTAATTAAGGGCTTCTATTGTGGAAAATAACAGGCAAGTTAGTATAGAAGCAAAGGGAAATGTAATTTTTTCTAGTTTATGTGAGGATGTTACAGTACAAAACACATGTAGAAGTGTAAGATTACAGGAAATCAGAGATAAAGTTTGGTGTTCCTTCGAGATACCATCAGTTAGCACAGTATAACCACACACTGATGTAGTGTTTCTGATAACATCTACCAGTTTCCTTATACATTTATTGTGTCATTTGCTCCAAAAAGCCAGACCTTATGATCACCACAGCACTGTGGTCTTTGGCCACGCTGGCAGTGCAGAGCCAAGGGTTTCTATTCCATATTTCTCAGTAGTAATCTACAGAATTCAAACCCATTTAAGCATGCAGACTCTCTGAAGGTTGTGATACAGCTGCACACAGTTATCTGTGATGTGAACATTTCATCAGCTGGACACCCTTCAATTCTGAATTTCTTTTTACAAGTAAGGCCCTTGGTGTGGCACTGAAAGCAAATACTGCTGTTATTCTCCAGAGTAGAATATTCTTGATGTGTTAGGACAAGCATGTAATTATTTATGTGTCTTAACTGATGTGGAGTGTTTTAGAATTTTGGAGTTGGTTGGGATTTTTTTTCCTGAAAGACTGAAAATGTTTAGTAACAATTACGGTAACAGTTAAAGATTTCTGCCTTTCTGTGTAGTAGATATGGATGGAAACATACCTGATAACATGATGGAGAATTTTATGGCAGCCAAAGCTGCTTTCTGACTTCCCACTTCCCTATTTTTTTGTTTTCTAGGCGGCAAACAGTAACGAGCACTCCTTGCTGGATTGAACTTCATCTGAATGGACCTCTACAATGGTTGGACAAAGTATTGACTCAGATGGGCTCCCCTTCAGTACGCTGCTCCAGCATGTCCTAAAACTCCCTCCTCCCTTACCAGTGGGCTAAATATCAAGTCCAACCAACAGACTTAATATAACAGCGCCTCTGTTGTAGTATTTGTGTGTGGTCCCCATGAACTGTTTACTATCCAAAAAAGGTTTTTAAAAAAGAAAAAAAAATATTTAAAAAAAGAAAGAAAGAAAAAAAAGAATAAAAAAGAGAGAAAACAAGAAAAACAGCACTTGAGGTCTCATCAGTTAAAGCACCTTGTGGATTCTGTTTCCTATACTCTGATACTAGATGAAAATTTAGTGTATAGAAAAGCCTTCTTCAGAAAGAAGGGACAATTCTAAAGATTCTTTAATGGTGTTTTTATTGGGTATATAATTGAGTGTCCTAATGGTTTATCAATAACATGAATAGCTAAGTATACGTACAGATAATGTATCATGATCTCGAATATCACAGTATTGTGCTGTTCTACATTTTAGTTCCCATAAATAGTTGTTTGGGTTTTTTTGATTGGGGCAAATCTCTTATAAAATTCCAAGACTACTCCCTTATTCTTTTATATTTTTTTATATAAGCAGGTTTTTGAGTAGTCCTAAACATAAAAAGCAGACTTTCCTTGTAGAAAAGCTTAACTTTTTGCTGCCTTCTTAAAGAAAAAGAAAATCCCTCCATTGGAAGGGAAAGAAATGTCTTGAGATTCCTCTGTGTAATCTTAAGACACTTTATATACTTAATGGGGCCTAAAATGAATTCATGTTATAAATTCTGAGTATCCATCACACTAGGAGTCTACTTTTCCCTACCCACCTGAGTTGATGCATCTGGTGCCAGCAGTATTGCTGGCAGTGTTGTAATTTGGGACTCTTTTGTACCTTAAATCATTGAAATCGGTGGTTTTTTTTCTCATGGAGTGAGAATTTGCCATAGCGTTTGATACTGGATTAAGTGCACAAGGTTATTGGCTTACTCCTTACATCTGTATTTTGTCATTGAACAGATGTTGCTAAAAATAATGGCGTTTAGTTTCTGGAGCCAGATACCTGGAAAAACCCTTTCCCAGGGTAAACTAGACTCTTTTTGTTTAGGTTTTAAATAGATGCAGCTTCTTAACATATTTCAGTAACAGAATTTAAATTTCTGATCTGAGTGGCTTTGTGTAGCTTACTTACACACCAGATCACACGCATTCATTATGTCATAATGGGCCTTGTTATTAAAAGTAGTTGCTTCTGCAAAACCTCTAGGATAGTGGTTGCTGAGGTATGACCAGCGAAGGAGGACTTTCTGGGTTCTTCATGACAGTGCATGTTATTGTTAACCTTTGGACACTACAGCAGCACCATATTAAAAATATTCTGAAATATATTCTACAAATAAGTCTGGGTTGGGGATGGGTTGGGAAACTGTATAGAAGGGTTATTCTGAACTTGAAAAATACACATCTTACTAACAATCTTGTGATCTAGCTGTCTGTCATTCTTTTGTTATTGTGGCAGTAGCAGGATTGCCTTTGTCTGTTTTTCCCATTGTCTCATCCATTACACTAGTACTGTACTTTGTAAGTACAACTAGTGATAGCTTTGAGAACAAAAATATGGCCAGTGTTACAGCTTTTAATCTGTTGACTGAATTGATGATAGTGATGGATATTTTTATGCCATAATGACTAGGGCATAGAAGCAATACCAAAAATCAAGCCTTGGAAATGTGTGCCAGACACCTTTCAAAAATTGGCAAAGCAGTTACCAGTTTATACTAGTTTTACCACTAGACTAATGTATTGGTAGAACTTGTGAACATAAGAAATAAGCTTCATGCGTGTTGCATTTGCCTAATATGTGAATACACTAATAAAACTTTTAATTCTCATAATGGTTGTTTTTTTTATTAATTGCTGTCTATATTTTCTGTTGAAGGTTAGGAGTCATTCTAATCCACCCAAATAAATGGCACAAATGTCCTGCATGTTGTGGCTGGAAAGGTATACTTTACATTTTAAAATCACTTCTCATACACCTGTTGTGGAGGTTCTGGATCTGTATGTGTTTAGTGATGCAGACTTTTACTCCAGATCAAGTTTATTAAAGCAGTTGCTTTTTCCTACCACGATCAAATTGCATCCTACTAGCTCAGATGTTTACTTTTACCTGTGAAACAGATAAGAACGACTTGTCTGGGTGAAAGACTCCCATTGCATTTATGAGCAGGTTGCAACTTGAACCAGTTGGGTGACCTAATTCTGTAGTCCGCTTACCATGGATTTCTGTATGTGTTCTTTCAGTTGTGACAATATTACTTGCTTTGCTTTGAACATTATAATTAATAACCTTGACTATACCCCTTTTTTGGTGAGAACTTCCAAGGAGTGTACAAGGACACTGCAGACATTATCTGTGGACCTGTGGTGCTGCCTGTGTGCAAGGTCATCTCAGTCTGTGTAGAAGTCACTTTTTTTTAACTTCTGTTAGTACCACTAAAATATTGTCTCCTGGAATTGCTGTTTCAGCCACAGCTTAGTGGCACAAGGGAATTTATCTGCATTTGAAACGTTTGCTTGCCTGTATTTCAATTAAATGCCTTTGTCAGTTCTTGAGTAACCTTAACCTACTCCTGTTTCTTAATCCAGTGCTTTTCTGACTTATCCCACTGCTGTTCTGCTCTTCAAAATCTGACCAGTGCCTGCTCAAGCATCTTCATGCAGAATGCCTGTGCTACGTGAGGAATGTGACTTCATCCCTCTTCTCCTTTTGCCAAAGTACTTGTGGTGGGTTCACCTTGGCTGAATGCCAGGTGCCCGCCCAGCTGCTCTATCACTCCCCAGCCAGCCAGGGGAGAAAATAAAGTGGAAACAAAGAAAAAAACCCAACACAAATTGTGGGTTGCAATAAGGCAGTTTATATTTATGCAACAAGCAAAAGCAGCAGCATGCGTGCACACAAAGCAGAAGCAGCAATTAATCTCTACTTTTCATGGGCAGCGATCGTCGGCCAGGTCTCTGAGAAGCAGGGCTCCAACAAGTGTAATGGTTATCAGCAGGCAGCCATCGGAGACAATGAATGCCTGCTGTTCCTGCTCCTTGCCTCAGCTTTTATATCTGGGTTGACGTCATATGGTATGGAATATCCCCTTGGTCAGTGTGGGTCAGCTGGCATACTTGTGTCCTCTCCCAGGATCTTGCTCTTGACTGAACAGTGCTGTGCTCAATGGTAGCCAAAACATGGGTGTGTTATCAACACCAATGCAGAGCACAGCACTGTGAAGGCTCCTATGGGGAAACAAATTCTGGCTCAGCCAGACCCACCACAGTACTGATGTCCAAAATACAAATGAAAAGTGATTTTTTTTTCCATGAGTCTATTTTGTAAAATAAAATACTTGACAAGCAGGGAGTACTCAAGTGGAGATGCTTTAAGTATGGGTAGCCAGCTGCTTATCTGTATTGTGAAGCTGGAAAAACTCTGTATGTAACTGGTGCCTTAAGTTTGGACTATGATTCTGTGAGCCTGGGTTCTGATCTCTCTCTTGTCACTAGCCCTGTCTGAGCTTGATTTTCATATTATTGCCAAAGCCAAAAATGAAGTAAGATACATTTGGGTGCCTCCAAAAATGCCAAGGCAGTGGAAAGAATCCAAGAAAGTTTATTCCAAAGTTGAGAATGCTAAAAACTTACAAAGGAAACTGCACCAGGCTGCAAAGCTCAGCCTGGGAAAAAACAAACCTCAGGCTTTATCATTGCTGCCCCGCCCTCCCCCCCCCGCTGACCCTCTCCGGGCCATGAAGGGCCTGTAACATGTCTGTGAGCATTATCT
>VWZG01007179.1:8348-26237 GCA_013396735.1 Grallaria varia
TGAAACATTGGAGATCTCTTAAAAGCTCTTTGACAGCAAAAAGTTTCAGAACTAACCTACTCTCAGATTTTGCAAGAAAGAAAAGCAAATTGAAATAAAGGTTTGAATTTTTAAGAAAGAGATGCTGTTTCACTGAAATAAGTCAACAGTCCAGATAAGCCTTTTGAGTGAAAGTAGATACTTTCATGATCAAAGAATATTGCCACTTCTCTTCCCAGCTTGCTTTCTTAGTGCGAGGTGAGAATTGTATTTCACCATAAAGCTTTTCCTTTCACTAACCAAGGCAGCAAAGCTCTAGAAGCATACCAAACTATTTCAGAGGATCTAGAAAATGCGTGTTTGGAATTGAAGCAACAGCATTTGATAGTCTTACTGTAGGGAGAGATTAATATGCAAGCAACTGGTGGCAAATTTAGGTTAGGGATCTCTTTAACCAGAAACTAAAGAAAAAGTCCTACTACAATTAGGACAGATTGCCACTGCTTTTCTGTTCATTCTGTTCTTCAAATTCCCATTAGAGTTTTGCAAAGGCACCCAGAAAGGATGGCGCAAGCTGTTTGCCCAGAGGCCTGGAATTACACTTGGGCCTAACTAATGTATTGCTACCTGTTTTACATCTTGTTAACACCTTTGGCAGTGACACAGGCAGTGGGATCAACAGCACCCTCAGAAAGTTTACAGAGCCCCAAATGTGTGGTGCAGTCACAGAATCACAGAATGTGCTGAGATGGAAGGGACCCACAAAAATCATTGAGTCCACACACCAAAGGTAAGGGAGGTCATCCAGGGTGACCTAGACAGGCTTGAGATGGGGACCTGTGAAAACCTTTTAGAAGTTCAACAAGGTCAAATGCAAGGTCCTGCTCCTGGTTCAGAGTATTTCCAAGTACAAACACAGGCCAGCCAGAGAAAGGATGAAGAGCAGCCCTGTCAAGAAGGACTTGAAAATGCTGGTGTATGACAGGTTGAGCTGGTAATGTGCACTTGCAGCCCAGAAAGCCAATTGTATCCTGTGTTGCATCAAATAATTTGTGGCCAGCAGGTCAAGGGAGGTGATTTTCCCCCTTTACTCCTCTCTTGTAAGACCTCATCTAAAGCACCACATCCAGCTAAGGGGCCTTCAACATGTGATGGATGGAACCTGCTGGAGTGAGTCCAGATGAGGGCCATGAAGATGATGAGAGAGCTGAGCCATCACTCTTATGAAAGCAGGCTGAGAGTTGGGGCTGTTCAGCCTGAAGAGAAGAAGGCTCCAGGGAGACCTTATAGCACCTTCCAGTACTTACAGGGGACCTACAGGAAAGCTGGAAGAGGGGCTTTTCATAAGGACACACAGTGACAGAACAAGGGGGAATGGCTTTAAACTGAACAAAGACAAGTTTAGATTAAATGTTAGAAAGAAATTCTTCACTGTGAGGATGGTGAGACACTGGCACTAGTTGCCCAGAGAAGTTGGTGATGCCCCATCCCTTGAAACGTACAAGGCCAGGTTGGATGGGCCTTTGAGCAACCTGGTCTGGTTAGAGCTATCCCAGTCCATGGCAGGGGAATTAGAGCTAGATGATTTTTAAGGCCCATTTAAGCCCAAACCATTATATGATTCTATAATTTTCCTCTAAAGGAAAACTAATTCTATGACTGCATAATTAAAGAAACAGGAACATCAGATACATGCTGATTGGCACTAAAAATCCATAATTACTTGATTCAGAGATACACTTAGGAGGCTTGCATAAATTCATCCCAGAGTCCAAGCACACATCTAAATACTTTCGTAGCTCCTTGTGAATTAAAACATTAGTTTCTAGGGTGTTTTGCCAAAAAAAAAAAGTAAAAATAGTACCTCTAAGCCTGAGTTGCTATTTTTTTAAGGTGATGTCTTCTCTGACACTACAGAAGTTAAAATATTTAAAACAAATGTACAGCTACAACTTTGTGCATAGTCAGTACAAAGGGTCACAGCAGTCAAGGGGATTCAGTTCAATGACTTTTTTATCATTAATTTTCTTAGTTGGATCTCTTTCTGCAGATCTATTTTTGTGAAGGATCCTGAGCAATTAAGTGGAATCTAAGCTTTCAGTAACTTCAGTTAACTTCCAGAGATCAGCAGAAATTATGTTCCGACCAGTTCAGTTTAAGATTTAATAGTAATTTTTGAGTATTCTTTTCTCGTTCTTACTCTTTTTGTTCCTTGTTATTTCTTTCTTTCCCCTTCCCTTGAGAGAGGCAAAGCCAGACTCTCTAGCTTCTAGTACTCCCACCTTCTGGTTGATAGTAAATTATTAGAAAGCTTCTAATTTTGGTTGTCACTGTAGCTATCCAAAACAGATGAAAGGAATGAAATGTAGTTTTTCAGACTAAATAAGCTAGGGACAATTCACAAATATGTGTAATTTGTCAGAAACCCTTCCTCTGCCACTGGAAAAATATGGAAAGAAGCTCTGAGCTCCACTTAGAACAAGAAGTTCTCATTCTCATATTCAGTGAAGTAGTAAGATCTGCTCTGCAATGACTTTCTTATTGGTTGGTGTGCTGGTTTTGGTTGGCATAGAGTTAATTTTCCTCACAGTGACCAGTATGGAGCTGTGTTTTGGATTGTGATGCACACAGGGTTGATGATAGAGAGATGTTTTTGTTACAGCTGAGCAGGGTTTGCACAGAGCCAAGGCCTTTTCTGCTTTCCAGACTGCCACACTGGTGGGGAGGTTGGAGGTGCATGGGAGGCTGGGAGAAGACACAGCCAGAACAGGGGACCTCAACTGACCAAAGGAATATTCCAGACCAGAGGACATCATGCTCAGTATATGAAGTCAGGGAAAGAAGAAGGAGCTGGGGGACATTTGGAGTGACGGTGTTTGTCTTCCCAAGTCATTGTTATGCTCATGGGGCCCTGCTCTCCTGGAGATGACTGAACATCATCCCGGGAGCCCATGGGAAATAGTGAATTTATTCTTTGTTTTGCTTTGCTTGTGTGCACAGCTTTTGCTTTCCCTAATAAACTTTCTTTACTTCAACTCACAAGTTTTCTGACTTTAACCCTTCCGATTCTCTGCCCAACCCCATGTTATAGTTTCAGATTTTCTGTTAGGATTTTTTCTTTCCTCTCCTGTTAACATGACCTTTGGGGGGTTGACACTGCCTCCGCCTAGCTAACTATCCAAATTCCACCTTGATGGCCCTAAGGACAGTTCTTTTGTTTTTTTGTTTGGGGAGTGGTTTTTCCCTTCACTTCACTTCTTCGGCGGAGGCGGAAGAGACGGAACCCGCGGACGGAGGCTGCTCTTTCTACTGCGAGTTCCAGCTTTCCCTGCTTTCCTGCTCTTAGCCCGTTGGGCTCAGGGCTCCACTGGGATATACAATCTAATCTTCACTGCTTTGGACTTACTGCCGTTTTTTTCGCCCTGAGACACCAAGGAAACAGCGAGAGAGATCCCGGACTCCTCTGCCCACCACCTTCCCACCCCGGGGCCAGCGCCAGCGCCGGCCGGCTGGAAGACAAAGGACCACGCGGTCTGCTACTAGCTGCCTGCACGAGAGGAGCAAACCCCCCACCCCGTATTTCCACAGACTTATTGTTCAGGGTTTTTTTTGGTTATATAGCTGTTTTCTGTTCTGTTCTGGTGGTTCACATATACATATATGCATATATAACTATATTTAGTGGTTAAGAACTGTTATCTCTCCTTCTACATTTTTCCTTCACATTAAAATTTTGTTCTAAATTTAAAAGAGGCGTGATCTTTTCTTGAGAAAGGCATTCAAAATTGTTTTGGCTTTGCCCTAAACTAAGACACCCCACCAATGGGGGAGTGAGCGAGAGGCTTTGCGGGGCTTGGCTGCTGGCTGGGGTTAAATACAACACGTGGGAACAAATACCTCTACTGAAAACCTGACAGAGGTCTCAGTGTCTGAACCTCATAATCTTTTTTTAATATGGAAAGGAAAGCAGGTGGCTGCGTAGGCCTTGATATCTAGGTGGGCTTAAACCATGACAGTTGCAAGACTAGGAAGAAAAGCTCACTGACTGTTACGTATTTTGAAGACCCCAAGCAAATCAATCTCTTGTTTTCAACATGAAGCAGTTCAGTTACTGTTACAGTAGAGGGTTCTTCACAGCTGAATTTAACAAATTTTGTCATTGTGGCCTCTCTACTTCTAATAATCTGTAATATCATGTTTTTGTCTTACACTACAAAGTAAATATACTTGCAGAGTCCTATCTATAGCTAAGAGAGGTGAGAATCTTCTAAATATGTGTATTTTCTGTTACCTAAGAACTTTATTAACAGTATCTCCCTTGTGACTTCATTAGCTCCCCATTTCCTGTATTATACAGACTAAGTCATAAGGCATCATCTATTCAGCTAATTTTAAAGAAAACAGTTTTCCACTATGTTTGTTTGTGGGTTTTTGTTGGTTTTTTTTTGTTTGTTTTGTTTTGTTTTTTTCCCCACAGTTTTATTAGTTATACATAAACCTGAGTTAGTTAACAGCAGTAAAGTAATGCATCTGCTTATTTGATCAAGTGCCCAACATCTTCCTTGTTTGAAGAATATTTGGTTGTCAGACCTTGCTCTGCTCTTCTCTTCTATGATTGACATCAAGCATGCTAAAGTCCATGCAATCCTTTCCTTTGACTTCTCACAACTTTAACTGGGCTGCCAGTGGGAATAGCCGCATTTCGCAAGAGGAAGCATGATTATTTTGACAAACTTTGTCCTGAGTAATAATGGGAAATATTGCATTTTGTTTAAAGGACAGGCTTCCTTTGAATTTTCCTTATTGCAGTTACAATTAAAATTATCCTGACATACACTGCTCCATTCTGTGTTTAAGAGTCAAAATAGGAGGTAAAACTATAAATATTATCTTACTTTATTCTGATATTCTAATGTCATTGTAGCCCTTACTAATAGTCCTGTTTACAGCTAATAAAAAGGGGAGATATATTATCTATTAATCTTATGTAATGCATAATCCCAATGAGATGTTGTTTTTATGATGTATTAGATCATGCATCACCAGAGCCAGCTGTCACTTCAATGATCTATTGATGCAATAAATCATAGTGGGACACACTGATAAAGTATTACTCAAAACAGATTGATGTGCATGTGAAAAGCAGCATTGCAAAAATTCAGACCAAAAAAAGAAAAAAAAATTAAAGCAACACGAAACTGTGGCCTCGACCTGGATTCTGTACCACCTGACAAACAGAAGAAAGAAACTGCAATCAACTGCCAACATCAAGACCTTAAACAGAACTATTACTAAAACAAATCAAGTGTTACCTCTAGACAGGACCAGGATTTGAATTCCTCTGAGTTACAATTTCTGGCATCAAAGAGCCACTTATGGAATCCTGCTTTCAAAACTGAAATCCTAAGTCAACAGTTCAAAGTCTATAAGAAGTACCTATCTGAAATTATTTTCATTTGTGTTACACTCGCCATTCAGAAATAAAAAGATGAAAAAGAACAGAGGAAAGAGTTCTGACATGCTGAAGCATTTTGTTTTGGTCTTTTCTAGCAAAATATTTTGTTATTTTCTTTTGAAACGTTTGAGTTATGCACTGAATGTTAGAACACAAAATGTGAGTTTGAACATACATAGAGATTTGTGCATGTGTATGAAACTTAAATATTTTTTACTGCTTTAAAAAGAAAACTTTTGCAGTCGATGATTTTCATTATCATTTTTGCTGAAATTTTGTTTTTAAACTTAAGAAGATAAGCAGACATTTTATCCCAGTCTAATCTCAAAGATAATTTTCTCTGGTCAGTACTGAGCAGAGCAAACCTATACACACAGAGAGATGAATGGATGGATGGATATCTATCATGAAGGCAGCCGTCAAAGAATTTTATGGAAAATTAATCTATTTTCTTTGCAAGTACTGTAGCTCACATAACCAAATGAGAAGTTATATTCTTAGGTGACTGTTCTGCTTTTGCCAAGAGTAATAGCCCAACACCCTCAGCAGATCAAACCAGCTGTTGAGGTGTTGAGAACTAGTGGCTGTAGTTTACATTGACTGTACGATCTGGGACTCATTGTTTTCAACAAGCACCCCATAAAGCCTTGCAAATTTCTATGACTTTGAAAGTTCGCAATTCATAACTTTATTGGAGATCTGTACAAAAACATCAAATTATATTAACACAAATGATAGATTATGGTCAATTTTGTCTGGATTTCTGCTAAAATATAAACCTTGATGTGCACACTAATTAGTTTAAGTAGTAAGAAACATTTCCACATTTTAGAAGTTTCATTTTTAGGATACAATTATAAAGAAATGCTCAGCTGATCTCAGCTCTTAGCCAGAGTGCAGCTAATTCAATTATTTATAATTATCTAAGTGATATGGCCAACCTAAGTTCAAAAGACCATTTCACAGAGGCAAGCCACTGTGGAAAGCCATGTATCTCCTCCTGCTAAGCATGACAGATTAGAAGAGTTATTATGAAATTAAAATGAAGCAATTGTGATGTTCATCTGCAATCTGCAAACAGGTTTACATCTGTCCTGGCAGAAGAATTGTAAGAAGTCAAAACTGTCAAGGAACATAAACCAAGATTAAGTCTTCGAAACCTCAAATACATGACAGACTTGTTGGGTCACCAGAGCTTAACTCTGTCATGTTTGCAGAAGTAAAACCATTTTTAACAAATTGCCCACAAAATAATACACTGGGAATTCAAATGAGGAGCATGCATCCCTTTGTACGAAGAAGAAGACTTCGCTTATGAGTTGGAAATGACATTTCCATCCATTATTACACATTTTCCCTAGGTCAGTCAGCTTTCCATATAAAATCCTGCAAACCCAAGCTTCCAGATTGTTCAGAAAGGTAACAGTTTTTCTTTGTCAATATTACCCACTTCAGAAACTATCTCAGCCCACTGGATGTGAATCATAAATCATATATGACGTGGAAAGAAAACATCATGACCAGGAGCATAACTTACCCTAACATTCTATTTTCTGCATTTTTGTGTGTCTTTATTTGAACAACCTACATCTATGTGAGAATCCCCTATATACATTTAGCACCCTATCATAATCACAAGGCTGCGTGCATTTGCCATGTTGAGGATACAAGAACAATCAAAATGGTCTTTGGTAAACTTTTCATGAGAGAGGTTTATTTCAGTTTCACAGGCACAGGAAAGGAACAATCAGGAGTTCTACACTGAAGTTTGATGTTAGTTCCGTTTCCAAAGGAAAGAAATTAATTCACTGGGATCTGAGGCAGGAGAAACCATTTGCACACTCCCAAATATTAAAATTTACCGAACACCACACTTCAGTAGCAACCTCTCAGACTGGTAAAACTTTGCTGGAAATCTTGTAAGAATAGTTTCATTCCTCTAAGCTTTCAAGCATCTAGGTTTAAAATATAAATAAGAACAAAATTTGTGATGAAGTTGTGTATGTCTACTTCCTACCAGGATGGATACATGAAGAAGGTAAAAAATGAAACAAAAATTGAAAANCTACAGGAAACTCTTTTATATCTCAGAAGCTACTGTACTGCAATCTAGAAGGGAGTAAAGCTGATTCATCTGTTCTTTCTGAATGTAGGAATAATTTGACTTAACAGTGTTATAGCATGAACATTATCTAAGCACTCTAGGACTGCACATGTGCAGTTGTTAATTTTCAAAATACATTGTGAAATTGTGTATGATTCCTAAGTCTGTTGATTTTAATAGGAAATTTATTCTTCCCACTCAGCCACAGTTCAGGCTGTCTATGGTGGTGTAGAATGATAAATGTAATCTTCCATATTCCTTTTGCTTCACTTTATTTGATTAATATATACATAACTCAAAAGTACATAGCATACACCCAAAGAAATTTTGATTCTACAGAGAAAACAAGTTTTAAATCTCGTAGTCCTCCCTAAGAGCAGGATGTCACTTACAAACTCCATCCTAAGACAAGATCACACAATATAGGATTCAAGGTGTAAGACAAGACCCTTCAGATTTTCCTTTATCTGTAGTCACTGATGAAATTAGTCTTTATTTACTGACTATTTTTAAATAAAATCAAGGTATGCTCTTTTCACTAAAAAAAAAAAAAAAAGACAAAAAATTGTCCGTATGTAGCTAATGAGAATTCTTAATTGATAATCTTTCATATTCTTGGATTAATTTTCTTTATTTTCTCCTTAGTTCACCACACATAATCTTTCAGTCTACTGCTGCTGTATTCATGGAATAAGACCTGTTGCACACAGAGAATGGGCTTTGAAAAGAAAAGCTATGTGTGTGGCCAGAGAGGAAACTTGCTTTCACCCATATTGTGAAGAGGGTGTGGCCAAAAAACCCAACAAAACAAAACAAAACAAAACAAACCCAAAAACAAACAAACAAACAAAAAAACAAACAAAAAAGCAAAAACAAAACCAAAACAAACAGAAAAAAAAAGCCCCAAAACTTGCTTCTGAACCTCTTGGTTACATCCATGAAAATTAAGGACTAAGTTCCATGATACCCATGTGGTCATTGCAATATAAAGTAGACAACATGAGAAAACATGTTCAAAGACTTTGTTAGGGTGTAATTTCACCCATCTGTTTTTCTTTCATCCTCTCTAATATTCCTTAACCTTTCCACTTCTTCCTTAAGCTCTGCCACTAGACACACCGTACACCGGTGTCTTTTGCACTGTCCTCCAGTACTAACACCAGGCTCAGACATTCCCTGCAGCCAGTGACCTGGACAGCTGCATCATTCTTAGGGAGTTCTGTCTGGGTCACACACCCCTGCTAGCAGCAGCAGTGGTGGCTTTTGACCATTTGTAAACCATTGCTCTATCTAGTCAAGTTGGACAAAAACCCCAAAACAAACCCACGATTAAAAAAAAAAAAAAAGCCACCAAAAAACCCAAAAAACAAAAACAACCCCCACACCCATACCTATCGCATGACCCACCGTCAGAAGAGTGACTTGTCTCCACCCTTCCTGTTCACCCTTCTTTCACAAACTGCCCCTCAAACTACTGCGCAAGCCCTCACTGCCATGCCATGCCCCCCACTGCTGTGCCACGCCCCTGTTCTATGCCTTCTGGGTTGCTGTGTCCCCTAGAGCTGTTTAAATCACCTGCAAATGGGTGTGGCAATGCCCCTTGGTCACCTAATTGGTTGCCAAGAGCTGCCAGTTCTGGGCAGATGATTATTTTTACCTCTTTCTCTAGAAAAGCAGTTTGCTCTTCTCTAGAAGACCAACTCTGGTGGCATTGCTGCTTTTGTCACCACTCCAGGTTTCAGCTTTCCCTTCCCTCTGCCAGCCTACCTATTCACTGACTCTTGAATATGTCAGTAGTGACTGTCAGGGAGAGAATTAAAAGCTTTGGATGCAAAATTGTACCATTCTCAAGCTCAGCAGACTAGGGGGTAGACTAGGGGAACCTGTTCAACCCTGGCATTCCAAAGACTGGTTTCTGTGGGTAAATGCTCCTGGCATTCACCAGTCCCTATAAGACCCTGGCATTCAAGGCATGCCCATAAAATTTCTTTGAATTCACAGCCGTTTACATCAGGGGCTGTAGTACTAAATACAAATTGTGAATAGACACGAAATTTAAAATTAAAAAAAAAAAAAAAGGGAAATCTTGTAAGGAAATCTTGCAATATCCTGAGCGTATTTCAAATAATGTGTGGCATTGGAAAACCACTACCTCAATTTTAAGTCATTTAGCAGCTCAGTGGCATGCTTGCATGGCATAATGCATGATCAAGCAGCAGTCCCTTAGCTGATAAATGAATCAATTAGCCCTGAAAACAGCAGTTACAACATGCAATCATTATATGGGCATCCAGGCTTGCAATAGACCAAAAGTGTTCAACCTAAGTCTAATCGTGAACCAAAACACTCTTTGCAGGTACTCATTGCACTGTATCACCTGCACTGGTCTGGAAAATATCTAAGATATAAAGAATGCAGCATCAGGTTATATGGTGTAGATAATTCAATAAAAGCCAGTGGAACTTTACATGCTACTCAGCCTAAAGAATATAATAAGAAAGATTTGAACTGATATTTCTCTGACATGCAAAACAGAATTATGCTATAATGGTGGGACTGTGACCAGCACATCAGTATTGCACATTATGCACAGCAGAGGTTTAGATCAGAAATGAAACACACTTGAGGATTTTACATAGGCAATGTACTAAGAAATGGCACTTGCCTTGATAAAACAGGGTGAATTTTCATACAAAAAGAATAAGAAGGAGAGAAATTTACCTCACCAGTTTGAAATCAACCCACAAATTCCATAATGACTTTTTTTTTTAATTGTTATTTCCAATGGTTTTGCAAGTTAAAGTAAAAAAGTGTAATGCTTTCTATTTGCATGTCACTGAAGTTTTGGGCTATTGCTTGCCATTTCACTTCTCATTCCCTGAGATGATAAAAGGCTAAAGTGTGTCTCCATTTTCAGGCACTAATTAAAGCTTCTCATAATTGTAGGTGGGACAGTATTAGTCTAATGCCAGTCAGCTTGTGTAAAGGCACAATGCTTCTAATACTCTAGGTGGTGTAACTCGTTTTCTCATTGATAAAATTGTAGGTCCTTTGTCGTCGTGAAGTTAGAGGCAGGTCAAAGAAATGACATCGTATTGTTCCAAAACCAGGACAGGAACTTTATTGCAATGGTGGAAAGTTGCCGTGTCAGAGGATCAGAGGCTGTGATTCTTATAGACCTGAGTCTGGACACATGTCCAAGGACCTTTGGTTTCTCTGTGCATAAATCATTCCTAATTGGACACACAAACCATGCATGTCAGAAAACATTACTCATCACTTTAGAAACCAGATATCTGTTCCAGGTGTTACAGCTTTCCTTCCGTGCATATCACCCTGANTGCCTGGATGACTCTCAGGCAAAATAACTGACATGAATCTCAGTCTTGCATTGTGCTTTCTGTTCCTTCTAACTCACACCAGTATAGCCAAGGCCTTCTTGCAGAGAAGGGACAAATCTGAAGACTCCTTGAATGCACCTTGTTTTTTCAAGATTTTAATTTTCCTCTTTAATCTAACATATCAGGTCACACCCAGCTAACAGCAAAAGAGTGCCTCATGATCTTCTCAACACTAGTAACTGTAATTAGTAGAAAGGAATCAAGATTAGCAAGATTTAAAAGAACATATACATCATTGCCTATTTCACCAGAAATTAGGCTTTCTCCTTACAGCAGATGAAACAAAATATTCTCCAGCAATGCAGAACAGTCATCAGCTGATGTTTCTTACTGAGTTTTCTCCATGTTTCCCTTTCACTACTCAGACTGGCTTTTATATTTTCATTTTAGAGTAAAACTGAATGTTTAAGAAGTCCTGCTTTGGTGCTGTGTTTTAACAATAGTTAAGTACAAGCTGTAAAGCATAGTTTCTACCATGTAAACAGAATTTGTTTACATGACTGCTCCAAGGAGTTATGATTAAAAGACTCCACAGAAGTGACAGATCTAGACTTACTTACCATTTATTTTTAAAGGATGATAATAAACAATGGAATCAATATAGTCACTGTGCTTTTAGCAAGACAAGTTCAAAAGAGACTACAAGAAAACACAGTACAAGCAGTAGGTATTTTAAATTTTCTTTTTCATTCAAGTGTACTTATCTGCTCTGCTGCATTCCAAGGGACTCAAAAAGATCTCCCTGCTTACTTCCTGCTGTTAGATAGTGATGCACAACTGAAGTTTGCATCTTGGAAGTGCCTATATAACGATGGATTTATGTACTCTGCAGCACACACCTGAGAGGTGAGATCACTCTGAAGATCTGTTCAAGTCTTGGCTGAAGCTAGCAAAGGTAATAAAAAAGTTGTTTCTACTGTGGTTTGGCATGAATTCATCCACATAGTAAAGCCAACATAAAAAAGAATTGCAGTCTCATTGCTCACTCTTCATAACTAATTACACTGGAATTTTTTAAAAATTTGCTTCATCTCAACAAGGGAAAATTCTCAGCACCATTAGCTCATTGGAAAAAAAGAAAAGTATGTAGAGTAGCAAATGATAAACAAAATTAATAACAATCAAACTTCAGGGCAAAAGGAACTACTGAGCAATTTACTATTTCAAATAGGAATCAGAAATCTTGATATAGAAATCTCCATCATTGATACTGAACTCCTGTAATGAAGCTTTCTGTGGACACAATGTGCAGTGGTAAGACACAAGCCTCAAAGTCTGAATAGTTCAAGGAGGTTTTTCTTGTTAGACCAATTACTATCTGCAAAGGCACTTTCCAATGGATACTGACCAATGAGCGGTAAAATAAAATGCATGCACATTTTTTAGCAGAATGCAAGTCCACCTGTGTTTTAAAATGTTTTTTTAGTGAATCTGGTTTCAGCAACAAACTCATGAAACACTATACAATTTTGCATGAGTGATAGCAACTCTGATGGAGCTCTGATAGTCTGGTAAAAAGATCCCTCTGTTCTACCTATAATTCATTACTTCGTATTTTTCATACAAAATTATCTGGGCTATGTGGTATTAACAATATTGGCAGTAAGAATAAACTAGGAATACATGGGAGTGCTTAGCACTAAAGAGCAACCTTGTTAGTAAGTACTTGTGGCACTTCAAGAGTAATCAGTGTTAGATGAACTCTGATCCCATTTTTGCTATTAAACACTTAAAAATCTAAAAGATAAGATGAATTAAAAGAAGGATTTTTCATGTTTTTAAAATTAATTTTATTTTTCTTCTATTCATAAATTGGGAGGATGCCTTTTTCACAGAATACCCAAAACTTTCTGTGCAGCCTCATTACTTCAGTATGACTTTACTGTTTTAATACTAAAAAGCCTGTGTAGCCTTTTCACTCCAAGCATCATTACAGTGTCATCTCTTTGAGATTAATGTTTTGATTTTCAAGTACCATAATGGCTTCTACATAATGCTTATATTAAAAAAAAAAAAAATCATGACGTTAGACAACATGGCAGTGCACAGCTTACTTTTTCCTAATGACTCCTCTTACTGAACTTCTTCATTTGCCTTTATGTTTTAAAATATTTTCTTAACTACTTCCAGTGCCATTTCAGTTGTAAATGCAATTTTATTGACCTTCTTTCATGAGATAAGTCCTCTGGCATCAAGGAGATGCCAAGTCACTACAGGTTTGTTAGTGTCCAGTTGTACTAATCAGGTATTTGTCCTGGCTTTGTTATAATTCCGTTGTTGAAAACTGTGGATAATTCCTTTACAACATCTCCAAAAGGCATATTTCTTATCTACTTGCTATTAGTAAAATCGCTGTCCTTGACAGAGCACTATCAAAATACACTCTCAAAAAAATAAAATAATGTTTGGGGGGGAAAAAGCCCAAAAAAACGATTTAGTAAAAAATCCTAGAAAATACGGCCTTAGTGAGATAACTCATCAGCAAGTACTACAGCTGTGGATCTTTAAGTGGAAAGTTCTTTTAACTCTTTGTGGTTTTCTTTGTGGAGGTCAGGGAAGACAAAACAACAGTGAGAGAATATTTAAAGCATAGCCTGCTGTGGTATCCATGGTAGATTTCATTCCTCGTGCAATTCTCAGGAGAACACGGGGCCCACAATGCCTGGCTACATGAACCATGTGGGTAGAAGTGATAGGTAAAACTGAGACATTCTTGTAGCAATAATTGTCAATGTGATGTGGGAGCAAACTTATTTTACGGGGCTGTGCTTTGTCTTAATACACTGTGTGCAGCTGTAACTGCTTGCAAGTACTGTGTAGCAGGATAGATATATAATAGCATACCAGCTGGGGAAAAGTGAAAGTAACTGTAGCAAAACAGAGGTCTGTGACACCAGTAAATTCATACTCAAAAGGATGATAATGACATTAAATATCAGTATAAAGGAATTAAAATAGAAAAAGTAACAACAACATGTAAGTATTTTTTAGCTTTGCAATGCCATAGCCAAACACAGTTTTGCATATCTGTATGAGCAGTGTGATCACTGGAGTGGGAAATACAGGTTCATCTGCCCAGAAGAAACAACCAGGAATAAAAAGGTGGCAGACAAAGGACAAGATAAACAGAGGCAACTATGAACAGGCAGGGCATCCCTCTACATAGACAATGATTACTAGCAAGACAAAAGAAAACAAGCAGAGACTCTCTTTCAGCAAGGGGAAATAATCTAAAACTATCAGGCCTCAGCAAGGAAAGCTAGAGAAAAAAGAGGACAGACCCAGGGTGGCCCTGGCTTCTCCTGTCCTACAGCTCTCAGGCCTGGTCATTGTTTTGTCCACCACCAAGTGCCACCATGCACTCCAGCCACTAGCCCTAAATATAAGGCATCAGTCCCTTGATACTGCATCCTCATTGCTCACTCAGGCCACTAGTGTGAAGACTTACTTCTTTGTACACATAGGTACGATGATTAATACTGTAGGACTGATCTTTACTACAAATCAGGTTACTATGAATTAATTTAGTAAAGCTTTTTTTTAGAGCATAAAACTGAGCTGATTCATCAGCCTTTTAAAACCTCAGCAACCTTTGTAACTGCCTGAGACGTATATAAAGAGAGATACAAATTCAGTTGCAACATTCCATTTACTGCAAAGACTAGAATTCTAGATGTCTATTGCTTTGCTAAACACCTTCATTCAGTAAGACAGCACTGACACTTTGATTTCCACTTCTGAAAATAGAATCACAAAGGCAGCTGTTTTTAAAACATGCAATACCTGAAGTGGTTGAAAATCTGTTTGCCTTGTAAGTCCAGGCAGTTCCACTCACTTCAGCAGAGTTGTAAAATTTTGATCAGTTGATTTCTGGCATCTGTGTCCCCTTCTTGTAACTAAGATGTTGGCAAAACCTGTGTATCAGCAAGATCACTTCTCCTTGTTGAACAGTAATAGGACATATGGAAGCAGAATAGTTAATGTCTTCAGGCCTTTGCAAGACTCACAGTTAACATTTGCATCTAAAGGTTGTCACTGGCCTTTGACAGTCAAAACACATTGATAAATCCAGCACAGTTGGTGCAAAAGGCTTTTTTTTTATTAACAAAGACATGCTTCTTTTTTATTGTTTCCAGGTTACCATGTCTTTTTCTTATTGGTTGCTAATGGTCAGCAAAGCAAGCAATAGCATTCTTATTGGATGGCCAGCAGTTCTGCTTATCCAGCTTTCTTAACATAGATATATCCTGTTCTCACTGTCCTACTTCGAACTTGTTTGTTGTTAATCAGTGTACCGACTTGTCTATCTTCATGGATATGTTTTGAAACCTTCAAGGTCTATTTCTTCACCCAGGGAGTCAGCGGAGCCGCTGCCTACCCCCACAAAAGGTCTTGCCAGTCAGTATCATTTAATTAACAAAGGAATGGATTATCTGTAAAAGAATGTAATGTCTGGAACCTCCTTTTAAGAAGAATTTCAGCCATTGTTGTTATTTACCACCTCCTGCTTAGCTAACAGGGTTTGATGAAGAGCAAATTGTGCATCCTAAAGTTATATAAACCTCATCACTGTCCCATTTGGGCAGAGCCCACATCAGCAGAGGCTGTCATGCTGTTGGTATGTGGTCTCTACTGTAGAAATAAACTGTTCCTCATCTGAACTCATCTAAACTGAATTCTCATCTTCTTGAGGGGGAAGATAGTGCCATGACTTGGACTCCTATGTCCTGCTTGGCTGGGGGCTGCTCCCTGCTGAAAGCCTCTGACTGCAAGTAGGCTTTGATGACTCTTCACTTGAACCTGTAAATTGTTTCTGTAAATTGTAGCTTTGTTTGAAACTTTTTTTTGAGGTGGGGGGAGGGGGGCGGGTTATATTATTGGTCGTACACTGATCCGTAAGAATCATTTATATGATTAGACCTTAGGGAATGAACAATTATGCTGGGTATGTGGCTCTAGTGCCTAGAAGATACTGTCAGTTAATTGGACAGGGACTTGTCCATTCAGACTTTTCTTCCTGGCATCCCTATACATCTAGATCTAATCACTTTCTTATCCATCTAACAGTCCGCTCATCAAATTCATTTCTCTCCAATTCAGAGAGGAGGATGTTGCGTGGAACCCTGTCAAAGGCTTTATAGAATACAAGATAAATGTCATCTGTAGCCCTTCCCTTGTCCACTGATTTAGTCACTCCATCACAAAAGGCCACTAGGTTGGTTAGGCATGATGCTGAAAATATTGGGGGATGTTGAAGAAGAGAAGGGAAGCAGTGCTTGCACTAATGACCATACTAGATAATAAAACCTAGACATAAGAATGGGTGATGTGACAGCACAGCCCAGAGAGATTGATCCTGAGCTCCCAGAAGTCAGGAGCAGGGCCTCTCTGGCCTTTCAACTATACTTCAAATATTTAAGAGACAAATGGTAAGAGATTGTAAGTCTCAAAAGGCGAAATACAGAAGCAAAATAGTTGTTGTCTCGTAGGTCTTTGCAGTTATTGGTTAAAAAACATTTGCAGCTAATGGTCTTGCCAGTCAGCACTGTTTAATTAACAAATGAGTGGATTATTCATAAAAGAAATGTTTGTAAAAGTATGTACTGCCTGGAGCTTCCTTATCTAAAGGATTTCAACTGCTATTATTTACCACCTCCTGCTTACCTGACAGGTTTGGTGAAGAACAGAGCGTTTACCCTAAAGCTATATAAACAGCATAACTGCACCATTTGGGCAGAGCTCACATCAGCAGACCCTGTTGCTCTGTGCTCTCTCCTACAGCTATGAGAATAAACTGCTACTGCTCTCACCTCATTGAAGTTGTTTTTCCATTAGTTCCATGACAAATACATAAATGTTATGTAAACAGAGCTACTAGAGCCTGCCTCCTTACTGGTTTCACAGCTCTGAACTTTTATCATAAACTGAAGATTTTAAAATATCTTTAGTATATATTTTCTCTACCTTTTTTTTTTTCTTTTTTGTTCTTTTTTTCTTTTCTTAATACCAGTTTTTCTCTTCCTTTGCAGAACGATTTAAAAGCAATCCAATCTAAGGCACTGATAAATAACATGAACTGGTTCAGAGCCATGTGCAGAGCAAAGCATGACCTCACTAAAAAAATATTTTGTAGTTCTAAGCATGACTGAAATATAAAGGAAGATATCCAATCACAATTTAAAAAAAATATCCCCACACTAATTCCACCGTTTGACTTTTTGCATACACAGGAATCCTAAACATTATCTAAATGCAAGCCTTACAGAACCAGACTTGTCAGCATTTTTTATGGCACTCATGACTAATATGGGTAAACTTGACTTTTTTTTGTCCTGCTAAATTGCAAGCCGCAGATCCATATAATCTCTAACACAGGGCTTTTCTCATGTGCAAGTTCCTTATGCTCAAGTGTTGCAGGAACATGGTTATGGCAACAGCTTTTTCAGAAAGCATGTATTTTGACAGAGAAATGAAGGCACATACAGTGGTGTGGAAAAAGAAACAAGCTGACCATATCTTCCAGTATCAGTAAATGAAACTCAAATAATTGAAAATTATATGCCATCTATTTAAATGCTATCTGGACACAGAGCAGATGCTTATAAAGACAGGCTCAATCTTAAGAGCTTTATGACTGGGATTTTCAGGGGTAAAAATTGCACAAATCCTCTGCTTCCCCATGGCCATTCTTGGTAATGATGAGTCATAAAAAGCAGGATATTATCTATGCAAACTGTTGCTGTGTCAGTCCACGTAACGGCAAATGAGGATTCATGCCACAAATCTCCACTGCATTTATCATATTTACTATGGTATTTTCAAAAGGATAATGCACAGTGCTTTACCCCTATCTGAAGAACTGAAAAAAATGAAAGAAGTTTGCAGTGTGCTTGCCCACCTATCTTTACTGAGTGCTATAATTTAAAAAATAATTTATCAGTAGAATTTTG
>VWZG01007184.1:3009-21200 GCA_013396735.1 Grallaria varia
TGGGGTAGATTCTTATTGGAATAATAATCATCTACTTTTGAACAAGTCTAATTTTAGGTAGTTTCACCAGCTGATTTATAAATTCAATTTCTAAACCAATTTAATTTCAATTGTGAGCAATATGAAATTCATTACTAAAAGGATTTTCACTCAGACTGCATGGGATTAAAGTGCAGCATTTGTCAAAAAGTGAGTCATCAACAGAGAGCAGACACACAGAGCTTACATTAAAAAAAAAAAATTAATAATAAATCTTGTGCTCTGTAGTTTAAACCAATCTCTAGTCACTATAGCCAGAAGCTTATGTTTTCCTGTGTTATCAGATAATGGCTATTGGCACTAGTAAAATGAGTGTTCTGAACTTGATGAATTTGGGATTTGATCCTTATGATAATTCCTTGGATTTTTTTTTCTTCCACATGTATGCGCTTTTTTCTGCATCCAAGACCTATAAAATAGACATTAAACAAGATAATTCAAAACAGTAATTTTAATCCACAAAGAGAGGTGCAGAGCTCCATGGACAGAGTATGAGTCTATAATATGTGCCACACCACTCTCATTGGCTGATATAAACTGTACACTTATTCAGAGTTGCAGGACCTTCCTTCCTGTTTTCCATGAAGATAGATAGGTGAATGGAGGTATGGGGACACAAAGGAAAGTGATTAATGAGGATTAGATTAATAAACTGCTGCTTTTCTATTCCTCNAATACCATTTATGAGTACAACAGAAGCTATCTAGAGCACTTGTTGCTTCTGATTTTTGAATATGAAGATTAGAACACTAAAAAGATAACAAATGCTCTGAGGATCTCAAGGGATGCTGCCTGAACAAAGAAGGAAAAGCATGAAAACGGGCCTTTACAAATGTGGCTGCTCATATTGTTGCATTAATGTTCCATCTCCCAAAGCAGTAGAAACAACTTTCTCCTGAACATTCTCAAAAAAAGCCTCATGGCCAACTCATCTACTCATGCAGCTGAGCTTTTCATCTCACCTCCTAATGTTAGACTTTCCGACTTTTGCCTCTAATCAATCACCTGGCTGTAGAACAGAGAATTCAGGTCACCAAAATGTGATTTCATGGTTTGTGGTTTAACACATATGTGGCTGGTTCATGGTTAGCTAGTGTGTCAGGAAATAAAAGGCAAATAAATTCCCTGGGGTTCCCAGTATAAGATGGTTTAACACAAAGGAATTACAGGGACACCCAGAAGACAAGCTCAAAAAATGTAAAGGAGTTGTAAATGGTGCAGAGAAGAGCTGAAATAGAACTCATTAAATTTTTCACTGGGCATGCTCTATCCTATCAAAAAATGTCCCTTTTGAAAATTCCATTTTTTTTGTGGAGTGGGAAAAGACATTAACTTTTCAAGACAGGAAAGAAAATACAAAAATTGATTTTGCACAGGGAAGAATCAACTTAAGTCCTCTGAGATTACTTTCTTGTAAGGCTGTTGACTAAAAAGAATCTTACATTCCTGGCAGTTGTTCTGCAAATCTAGTAGCTGAGGTTCTGCCATTGTTTTGAGTCCAGCAGAAATAGCTGCAATCTGCAGAATCAGTAATGGACCAGAATACTCCCACTAAAGTAATTTTATTTTTATTAGATCTTATTAGATCTTATTTTTAAATGAAAAATGCTTCCAAGGAAAAATATATAATTGGCTATTTTCCTGATTAATTACCAAAATAAATTTTAAGTGGTTTAGGAAAGGATAAAAAAAAATTCCTCCTATTACTCCTATCTTTAAAAATTCAAATATTTTCAAAAGCCATTAATTTATTAGATTGTTTTTCCCAGTTTAAAAAGAAATAAAAAGTGTAATGAAAAAAAGAAAACAAAATTAGTACTTCATGCTGTTTCTATTTTGGCTTGGCACTAAGATTTTGAACTGAGATTTCATGATCTGGTGAATTTTTAGCTGAATGTTGCAGAAAACTTTTATTGAACAGAAAATCTGTTTCAGAGAAATATTATTTAGTGTGAGACTACCATTTACAATACAGGAACAAAATCATGTTTAACTAGTTCAAACTTAAACTTACCTTTGATTAAATAGAAAAGTCATTTACAAATTTTTCATTGTTGAAGTCTAAGCTTATCCATATAACTATAAATATCCTTTTTCTCTAAGACTATAGACAGTGAATCTATAAGAGAATACATTTGTAGTATCAAATTATTCTTTTTATTAAACACCCAACATACAGTGCAATCATATGCCAGCTGTCTGCATTTCAAGGTGCTAACACATCATGTCTAATCATTCTCCACTGAGAGGTTTGCACCACAAGTACACATGCTGGTCTGTTAGTTTTATAAACATATTTGACCTAATTAAATCAGCAAAATCATAAGATGCAACTTTATCCTAAAAAGAAAATAAAAGCACCCTAGAACAAATAAAATATACAAATGTAAATTCCTCCACATGTACACTGTCACCCTCCCCTGAAAAGTAAGAAGATCATTTTCTTTGGCTACCAGCCAAAATGCTAAACCAAAATTCATCGTGCTCAAGATATAAAGCTACAAATCTTTATTTTTTCTGAAAAAAATATGTGTTACAACAATAATGGTAGATCTAGGGGGGAAAAAAAGGACAATGGACTTCAATTTTATTACTTCTAAATCTTACTGCATTGAACAATGAAAATGGGGTAGATTCTTATTGGAATAATAATCATCTACTTTTGAACAAGTCTAATTTTAGGTAGTTTCACCAGCTGATTTATAAATTCAATTTCTAAACCAATTTAATTTCAATTGTGAGCAATATGAAATTCATTACTAAAAGGATTTTCACTCAGACTGCATGGGATTAAAGTGCAGCATTTGTCAAAAAGTGAGTCATCAACAGAGAGCAGACACACAGAGCTTACATTAAAAAAAAAAAATTAATAATAAATCTTGTGCTCTGTAGTTTAAACCAATCTCTAGTCACTATAGCCAGAAGCTTATGTTTTCCTGTGTTATCAGATAATGGCTATTGGCACTAGTAAAATGAGTGTTCTGAACTTGATGAATTTGGGATTTGATCCTTATGATAATTCCTTGGATTTTTTTTTCTTCCACATGTATGCGCTTTTTTCTGCATCCAAGACCTATAAAATAGACATTAAACAAGATAATTCAAAACAGTAATTTTAATCCACAAAGAGAGGTGCAGAGCTCCATGGACAGAGTATGAGTCTATAATATGTGCCACACCACTCTCATTGGCTGATATAAACTGTACACTTATTCAGAGTTGCAGGACCTTCCTTCCTGTTTTCCATGAAGATAGATAGGTGAATGGAGGTATGGGGACACAAAGGAAAGTGATTAATGAGGATTAGATTAATAAACTGCTGCTTTTCTATTCCTCAGGCATGTATACTTACATATTCATTCACACAAGTAACCAACCTAGGACATTCTTATTCCACGCGCCTCACTATCATCAGCTTTACTACCAACAGGTTTACTTTAACATGAACTTTCCCATTTGACCTTTTTATTCCATTGCTGAGATTTGGTGCAAAAGAAGAGCTGAATATTATCAGGTGTGATTATATGTGCTCAGATGAACAGAAATGTGATTTCTGTTTGCATTTGGAAACTTAACACTCCTGAACTGGATTTCTCTCTGAAAAGGTAAAACAGTTTTAGGGGGTTTGTAAATATGCCTGTGGCCAACTCATGGACTTGAAAAGGCATCTTTAGCACCACTTCAGTGGGCAGTCTGTTTGTAACTTCAAGTAGTGTTAGAATAGAAGGTTTGGACATGAACAATATCCATTTAAGCCTTAGGTGATGTAACTGAAAAAGTGCACTGAAGTTTTTCCTCCATTAGTGAAGAGAACAAGTGGTGTTCCTTGTACTACACAGGAAATAAGCCACATTCCTGTGGCACTCCCCACTCTCTTTCTTCATCTCAGAATAGATACAAGAGCACCTGGAGACTGTACCCATGGAAACCCTATCACAATGTACAGCGAGATCATTTTATCTCTTTTTCTGATCTTACCTGGATTTTTTTGGCTTTTAGTTGGGTAAAGTGATATTTTAAGTGATGTGGTAGGTTTTTCTTTCTTTCAGAAATAAATACTTTGATGTTTACGAATGTATTACGATGCTGTAAAGGAGTAAACATTTTAATATGCCATATATAAAGTTGAATTTAAGATTCCATTTCAGACTATTTATTTAAATACATAAAATTACTCTTTTAATTCAATTTCATACCATGTATTTTCTGCTTGTTTTTCAGGAGAAAATCAGGTAAGTAGTTAGAGGGTTATAATTGTTCAAAGTTCATGGAAATAGTATGCTTTTTTTCAGCCTTGGAGTTCAGCAGAAATACTTGTTACATGAATTCTCAGATTCAGTTCTTTACAAAATGCCTTTTACTCTAGTTCCTAAAGAATGCACCAGGAAAAAAAAAAAAAAAAGTAAAAAAAAAGCTAGCCCTGGTAGGCCTTAGGCACTCCTCAAGCCAAATAACCTGGATGGAGGAGATAAAAAGGGGATGGTTATTAGAAAGTTCACAGGAAACAAGAATTGCTGAAATGAATGTTGCCCAAAGCACTGTTAAACTTTAATGCTTTATGTGTGCATGCAGCCTAAGACAAGATTAAAACTCCTGAGACTAACTTTTAGGTAACCAACACTGACAGCCTAGCACAGCAAACTTTAGGTTCAAAGCCAGCCTTAGAAGCTGCGAAATTAAGTCTCTGCTGAGGTCAGCTGTGTCGTGGGAACACAGTTATTAGTATTTCACACAATCAGGTTAAAGCTGTCTTAGGTATATCTAGGCATCACCAAATCTTTAGTACATTGCAGATAAACCATTAATATAAAATAGCATCTCACAAAGAGGAATAACATTAGCCAACTCTAAATGTTTCTATTGCACATCTTTGCATTTATATTAGCTACCTGATGTTGCCTTTGTAGTCATCCAGAAAAATAGGTTATAATTAATCCAGATTATTTTAGAAGTCTACTTTAGAATGAAATGAATCATGACACTGAAAATGCCTCTTCCTTTCTGTTTGTCAGGCAGCACATGAATTCTGGCTCACATGTCCTCATCAGCTATGTTTGCATGTAGTTCAGTGACTCCCATCTACAATATCCAGCAGCCACAAACAGCCAGATGATACAAAAGAGAATACACACAAGTAATAAAATACAGATCTTGATCTACTTTTCATCCCTCAACATGACCAGGTTTTTGACAGATCTATTTTTTCTCCTGAGGAAGTAAATAGGGAATATATACCCAGATTTATTTATGATGCAATCTAACATAATTAAAATTTTGAATGGTATTTGTATGTTTATTTGCAAATTCAATGCCTAATCTAACCTAACCATCTTGATGTCCTCTTTTATCTAAAGAGAGAAATAAGCACATTTGGAAGTTACACCCAGAAACATTAGACATGCCTCCAAAGGTCTATGCTGTCTGTAGAGTCTACTCAAATAACTTGTATCAGTATATCACGCTTTATATAGCTTTATCTAGGGAAGACTAATTCCTTCACTGTTTTTTGGGTTGGTTTTTGTTGGGTTTTTGTTTGTTTTGAGGTGTTGGTGTTTGTGAGGTTTTTTGTTTTGTTTTGTTGGGGTTTTTTACAGTATCTATTTTTATCTTCTCTGAATCACAGAATCACAGAATTATTTAGGTTGGAAAAGAGTTCTAAGGTCATTGAGCCCAATCTTTGACCAAACACCACATTGCCAACCAGACCATTGCGCTAAGTGTCATGTCTAGTCATTTCTTGAGCACTTCTAGGGATGGTGACTTCACTGCCTGCCTGGGTAGTCCATTTCAAAGTTTAACATACATTTCCATGAAGAAATTCCTTCTGATGTCCAACCTGAACTTTCCCTGGTGCAGCTTGAGACCGCTCCCTGTCGTGCTGTCGCTGATTTTCTGGGAGAAGAAGCTGAATCCCACCTGGCTACAACATCCTTTTAGGTTGTGGTAGAGTGATTTTTTTTGGCTTGGTACCATACAACTTCCTTAAGCACACAGAGTGACAGAGAAAAAAATTTGACTTGCTTGTAAGATTCCTTCAAGGGTTTTATATCTTTATCGAACTCCCTTATTTAAGTATGTGGACTGTGTAATGTACCTGTAAACCTTTTGTTTCTGTTGTTGATAGTAAAACAATCTGAGCATTCATTATCCTTTAGAACAATGCATTAGCACCTGAGCACTGAAAAAAAAGAGGATCTGATCATTAATATTCCAGTGTTCAAGGACCTAGGAAGCCTGTGGAGAACTCTGACTGTGCTTTTCTCATTTTTCTTGAAGCTGATCACTGTCTGTGTTGAAAAAAAAAAAAAAAAAAAACACAAAAAGAGTGAAAGGGCTTCAAGGCATTAAACAGAGGTGATGAAATGGTTTATTACTCTGCTTACTCGTACCACATCAATTTGCCACCCAAGAAGCAGATAATGGTTCAGCATCAAGAGAGTCAATGAGAGTTAAAATGCTTAAGCTTTAGTGACTGTGAAGATAAAAGGACATTAAATGGAAAAAAAAATCTGCATCAAAGCTATCATCTTAAACATTCTATTAAGAATATTGGTCAATAAGAGTGCAGCAGCAACAAACATAATGGCTAAAACATCTGAAGCAACCTTGTTTTGGCAATATACAAGAACTTTACAAATTGCTATTCATGTTACCAACACTTTTTTCTTTACATTAATTTAGACTATAATTACATAATTTAGCAGTAGGCAATTACAAAGAACATAATTTTGCCTTAAAACATTATGCTTATGAGAAATAACAAGAGAGGATTGGAAAGTTTGCATCAAAATTATTTTCCCCAAGCATGTGTCAAACAGATAAATTCATTTATTCCAATGAAATTTGATTTGACTAAAAGAACCTGAAAGAAATATTGTAAAAATATCAAAATATTATCCTTTCATATTTATGGAATGAAATATTTCTGTCTCAGAAATAGAAAATTGGGAACTTTAAGAATCCTTCATTTTTTCCAGCTTATATTAGACACCTACATTAGAACAAGGTGAGTAAAACCTCAGAGAGACCTGATTTTTACCATTGATTACAGATGCAAGACAGATGTAAGAGTCAAGTGTACATGTTTATGGTTGGATAGGTGAAACGCTCTCTTATTTTGGGTGTTCCGGGACACTAGTTTGAGGGGAGGAAGAGGAAGGGTATGGTAAATTGAGAAGCATCCAAACAAGAACTTTCTTCAAAAAATTAGAACCTTGTAGCAATCCAATAAAGAAATTAAAAGCTGAAAGTTGAAAATATGAAATTGATAATTTTCACACTGCTGTTATTCTTAATTTCTGCTTGTGCAAAAAGAAAACAGATAGATTAGGGGGATATTTTTAGTACCTTGTCAAACTTGCAGCTAATTTATCGTTCTTTGTACTTTTGACAAATTAACTCTTATCCTTTAGTTGTATCTGGAATTTTCCCCAGGCCATCCATGTGTTTCTTCTAATGCATGTCCATTGTTCACTGAAAACAGTGACTAAAATAGGGTCAGATATTATCTGCATGTGCATTAACAGTTCTTGAGATTATTATGTTGTATATTAATGCACAATTTCAGAAAAAGTAAACTGGATATTTTGAAAAGCACCCGTAGAATCCGTTCAGGAACTAGTCTATGAAGATTCATAAAAGCATTTATATAAAGACATATTTGAAAGAGAAAGTACAAAGCCATTGAGTTTTTAAGAGAATAGGTGATGGCAGCAGAAACCCACAGCAGAAATATATTCAAACAAGCAGTTTGCAAAGGTTAAGCTGTATAACAGCATCATTTTTTCTCCTTATTCACACTCACGCAGCAGCATTTGGAGTACGTCTTGATCTCGGCTAGTTACCTCAGGTCCTTTCATTTAATATCATCTAAGTACTTTATTAACATTCTCAACTCTTTCCCAGTTAATCAATGTGCATATTAAATGAAAGTCAGAATTTTGGCCACTGGTCAGCAAAAAATTCCTCCTATCTACTTATTTAGCTGCCAATTTTCATTACTCTTTGTTATAGACTTTTAGTCAGATTTCACCACTGACCATATTCTCAGCAGAATAATTTATATGAATTTTTCAAGTGAAATGTGATGGAGTCGGTGTCTCTTTTATTGCATGTGTTTATATCTGTGAAAGCTCTTCTAAGATCAACAAATATTAAGCAATTAACTTAGTGTGTCAAATGGTTCATTGAGCTGTTAAAGAAAATAATATATGCACATGATGTTAAAAATTAAAACATAATTAAAACATTTCACAAAATACAATGTCTAATTCTTGTGAGTTCATTGCTTTCCAGATATTGGTCCTGCATATACTGAAATTTTTCAGCATGAATTGACCTCTGTAGAATTGAAAGTGCCAAGTACAATACGATATGGAGCTTTCCACATTTCATGTTGGATTTTGATGTAGGAAATCACTTACTCATGTATGAAATTAAAGAGCCACTCAAGTAATCACACTAAAGTTAAGATTCCCACTTGTTGAGTTACACATACAGGTTAAGGTTCTGATCTTCACTTAAGATAAATCAGTGTGGCTTCTTTTAATTCAACAGAACTAGGCCGGCTCACCTCATCTAATGATCTGCCAGCTCACATTTTTTAACTGAGGATATGAGCTATACTTAATATGTTCTACTCAGAGAATCATTCCAGTCCTCTTTTCCAGAAATGAGTTATTACATTTGAAATTTTTTGTCATTTTTGAAAATTATTCCAGTTAATTGTAGTTTTTGTTCCTTTCCACCCTTTATAAGTACAATATCCCATAATAAATTTTTACTTAAAAAAAATAAAACAAGCGTGCATATTGGTAATTTTCATAACATTCTCACTGAGTGTTGTGCTTACTTAGTATATACAATGGGTATATTGGATCTGATTCTAACACACAGCATGTGTCATTTAGGCCACAGTGTAGGACTTTGACCCAGATAACATCCTAACAAAATTAGGAGACATAGATGCAAGAGTATCATCAGATGGGAAATGATTTACTGTTCAGCTGTTTGTTGTGTTTCCATGTCCAGACAATCACTTCTCCTCCACTTTCTTTTCCAATATGAAGTAAAAGGCATTATTATACCCACCTGATAGTTTAGCTAATAAAAGGTGCTAAGCTGAATCATTTTGTTTTGGATGGGAATAGGAAAAAATTCACAAGCAGTATTGCTCTTGACATACTAATTAACACAGTGTGTCCCAGCCATATGTGCAAGTACTTTGCCATCTTTTTTTAAAACCCAAAGTCAAATAGGTTAGCTTAATACCTGTGGGTTTCAGCTAATTGATGGGATATTTGCATGGAGAGAAGGAGAACGGTGCACTATCACGACTCTCAGGTAGCAGGACAGGACAAAGAGCATTGTCTTTCATACAGTCTCACTGTGACATATCAGTTTTTCCTGATTTTTGTTAGGTGCAGGACCTGAGGATCTAAATGTAAATCTGGGTCAAGGACGTTAAGTATGCTAATGAACAGTGAACTTAAGTACAGATTCAGGCTCAAATAACTGATTGTTGTATGTTAATGACAAATAAGAAGAAAATGGTAAGCTGAAAATACCCCTCAGCAGCTTTTTGTTTGAGTAAACTAGATTGCAAGTGTCAGTAGTTTGTTCCTGCTCCATTTGCACTCCAGGAGGGTAGATGGCTTGACAAACTGCCAGACAAAGGAGAAACAAAGACTTTTCATTCATAAAGTTCATTCCTCCTTTTTTCCCTCTGATCTTTCCTGAAGTGATCTTCAGACCATTGGTCCCAGACCAATGCAGCAAGTTATCGCAGAAAATATTTGAAAGTTATTAGCGATACATTTACAAATTCTCTCATATATTCCTACAGACCAGAGAAATGTATGGGTGCATTGGAATGAACGCTGAGAACAATCATCCGAAAACCAGAATGTCATGAGACAGAAAGCAAATCTCATGGAATTTCTTTGACTAATTCTATGCCAAGAAGTGAACAACAAACTTCACAGAACTGGAGCTAATTCAAACAAAATAGTTTCACTGCCACATGAAGCTGATGAATGTTGTTTGCTCTGTATATTATGATTTATAGACAGTGAGAATACATAGGTTTTGAATGTTGAATTTACACTGTGGAAAAGTTATCTTAAATTATTGTAGCTGGAAACGGAAATCAAGAAGGTTACAATCTAACAAAATTAATGTGAAACAATAATGTCAGTGAAATGTAGCAGCTAGGAAGCAAAATTTTCAGTTTTACTCTGTGTACTGCCAGATTTTAAGAGCACCTAGACAAACATCTTCAGACATGAGAGGGAGCAGGAAAGGGAGTACTTTCAGTGGTCAGTGTTGACATCACTTATCCTGTCTTTTGCACACTGCCATCTTTGAGGGTTGATTTTTCTCTCTGTTTGCACGATAGCAAGCGTTTCTGCACGTGCAATTCCATGGCACATTCAGCCATCAACAAGCCTTATTTTGATCGATTTACAAGAACTGATATTGCTGTAAGAGCTCTAGAGGCAGTGTGGAAGAGTTTAGATGAAAATTGTACTTCAGAAGCCACAAAAACTGTTCCCTGGTGTCCAGTAGCTTTTATGAGCCTTTGCAAATAGGCAGCAGGACCATTAACAGACCATGATGACATAAGAAACATGTTGTATAATACATTTAATTATATTAAAGCAAGTATACAATTCATTTTAATGTACTGCTAATTGATAGTGCATTAGTTTTTATGGGAAATGGAAGTGATGAGAACAAATCAAATATATGCTATTCTTTTGTGTGCTAACTTCTGCTAAGCACATAGGGAAATCTATAAATAAAAGTTCTCAATTGCAGTAAAATTGTCAATATTTCTGCAAATTCTGTGAAATGTATAAGTTTTCAGGTCATCTGCTTTTATCATGTTTAAGAAAAAAAAAGTGTTTATTCTGAAGTTCTTGAAATACTTTCATAGTTATCATAAATAACTAGTCCCAGTTTTGAACTGGAAAAGCATATACTGTTAACAAGAACATGTGTTTGAAAAGAGAACTTTGCAGTTAATTAGGATGATATTATATATGAAGAAATTTTTTTAAAGTGGAGTTTGTGACAGCAAGTCTCTTGAAGCAGCCCAAAGTCTAGTAAAATGATTGATTGATTTGAAATAACCCCCTCTGAAGTACCAACTTGTCTTTCACATTTAAGTTTTAATAACCAAGTACAACCTTTATATAACAAGTGGAATAAATTAATATGCAGAAATCAATCTTGCAGATCTTTAGAGGTAATGTTTTTAAAATAAAGTCTATGATCTCATGTTTTCCCTTTATTCAGAACTGAAAAGAGCGGGAGCACTGGGAAATGAACACTCCCTGCTTCTGCAACAACTTGTCTCAAGTTATCAGAATTTGCATGTGTTTTTGCATGTGTCTTTGCACATAATAGATTCTCTTCAACTTAACATACTTGTTGATTTTACACACTGATTCCTTTCATTTAACAATATGGCACTTAAGACTGCAGAATCTGAACACATTTTGCAGTTAAATGCATCTATGCTCTCTCATATAAAGTAAGGAAATGCCATGATAGCCCTTTAAAACACAAAATATTCAACAGCGAGAAAGGATAAAGGACTTTTAGCATAGCTTTGCTATGCAGAGGTGACAAGTATGATTCAATCCGTCCTAGAACTGTACTGTTCCTGGCCTCTTGTTCAGGAATGGATATGGGAAAAATCTTTGCCTTTGCATCCACCATTGGACACTTGTATAAAAATCTAATGAATGAGAGAGAGCTGGAAAGGTAGGTATAAATCTTTAACATATAATGCAGTAAATACATTATTAATCAAGACCATCTAAACCTGAAAAAGCATTTGTGGGTTAACATCTGCCTTCACTTTCTTAGGGGCTGGATTGGATCAGGATTAAATTTTTTCTTACTGTTACTTTACCATAAAATTTTATTTCTTGCATTTCTGCCTGCCTCTTACACTGCAGAAGTGTGTTATTGTGTTTCAAGTAAAAAGCTCTATATTTCACCTTTCTTATATTGAAAACATTAAAGCATTGATAAGGCTAATCTGAAAGGGTAGCTAGGGTGTTCAAATTTGCACACTACAGTCACAAGAATTACTTGGGAAGTGTTTTCTGCCCTTATTCTTCTGTTTACTAAAAATACAGAAACAGTTTTATGGGCTAAGGTAAAAATAAGATGCCTATGCTGGGGTGGCATAGCAGCTAAACTGGGATTTTCAGGGTTACAGTTTCTGATTTAAGCACTTCATATCGATCTAAGTGCCAGTTTACCAGTATGATTTCTGTATTTTTTCCTTTTTTTTTTTTTTTAAATCTAGCCCTAGGATAGATTATAATATACAACATACAAGAAAGTTAATGTAATTATTGATGGGCATAAATTGCTAGTTTTTCTTGACATAATCCTGTTGCTCAACATCAAAGGCAGCAAATAAGTGAAAAAGCCAGGGGGAAAAAAAAAAAAAAGAAAAGATGAATGAGCATGTCACTGTATCAATCTTGTTTGCAGCCAGCTGAGCTCCACACCAACAGGAAAATTCATTTTAGGATTTGGCTTATGTAACCCATGTATTCATATGGATCCCACATAAGAACTGGCAATTTGCTGCTTCATCTGATTTAGACTTTCTGGAAATGATTATGTTTTCCTGTCTCTTCCTGTCAGATCTTAACTGTATGGTTGTTAGAGGAATAACTGTTAATTAGGAATGCTGTCTGCAGTTCCCATTTCTCTCTTCCTCTCATTCTACTTTGCTTAATACAATTTTAACTCTCCTTTAATTATTGTGTTACCATTTGGCACTGCTTCACTACTGAAAAAAAAAAAAAGAACTGAAAAGCCCTCACACCTTTCCTGAATAAATCATTCTTAGCCTGCCTTAGAAAAGTAATACTATAAATTCAAAGTGTAATCACTTTGAAAATTGCATACAATTTCAGCTGTTGTTTCCATATTTGCTAGTTTTTGAAGTGGTACAATCAAAGTTTATTTTATTTTATTTTATTTTATTTTATTTCTGTGGCAGAACCTTTAATCTCACCTTCCCACACTCGATACCTCAAATATAACTCAACCATCTGTATGTGCCAGCAGGTGTAGTCAGCTGTAAGACCACCAGTTATGAATGACCTGCCTTATAAAACATTCATACCATTGCTGCAACTGAGTCGTTGCAAGCTAAGATGTTAATAGGCCTTCAGGCAGTCGTGCAAATCATTTTGCTGAACATTTTGATGAAGTAAAGCCCCATTAATATGATTGTACAGTCAGAGTGGCTGTGAGTTCTGATTTCAAGAATAAGGCCATACTGTTTGCTGTGTATTTGCTATGTGAAGGAAACAAATGAACCAAATCCACCACTGTGTTGGGAAGACTACGAGTTTTCACACAACCAGCCAAGTAAGAGCTGACAGGCAGCAAGGCACAGCTTTCTAAAGCACACCCCACCGGTAACTGACAATGTGAGCCTTCCTGAGCAAATGATGTGGGTGAGTTGGAATCAAATTTATTTATTTGAAGTCTGAATTCATGTGCTTGGCTTGGTTCTAAAATTAATTCTCTCACACTGTCTTCTGTTCAGCAAATCCTTTTTTGCTGCTTCACTGCTGCTACCTGTCAAATGCCAGCTGAGACCCTGTGTCCTCCAGTATGAGTATTGTGTCTTCTGCAGCAAATCACCTGTTTTAGCTGAGGTGAAAAGCAAAACCTGAACTACTATTTATTGGTTTTAGTTAGTCTCACCTCAGACTGCTGTATAAAGAAGACATTTTCCTTTACTCCATCATAGGCTTTTGGCAGAGGGTTGACAAGCACTTCCTTGTGTATGTAATTAATGCTGATGGGGGAAGGCAACATACAGCAGCAGTGATATGTGCCTGTCCCCACTCCCTTTTATCTCGGATTAATGCCTGACTTCATGGTTTATGCTGAAAAAGAATATACACTCATAGATAGAATTTCCAAATGTAACACCCTAAAGCACAAAAATATTTTTAGAACGTATTTTCTACCACCCCTCTGCTGTTAGTGACTGTGTCACAACATAGTTATGGAAGAGGCTGGCTATGCACTGACTTGTTGAATTAAGGGGAAAATCTGACAGTTCAGGAACTTTTCTAGAACATCAGCGCAGCATCTCAAACCCAGAACTGTTTGTGTCCCCATCCTGAAGAAAATCTCTTGAATGTTCCTATGCTTTCACGGTATTGTGAGTTTTGCCTTGGAGATATTTAAACAACTTACAACATAAATCTGATAACTGGCATGGATCAGTATAACTTGGTGAACATGCTAAGCAATTTCATTGGGTAAGGTTCTGTACGAGAAAGAAGCAGGATGTGTGCACAGATGTACGAGACCTTGAAATAAAGAGCAAACAAATTGATCAGCTCTGTCCTGATACAAAGTATGTCCTTCAGTCATCATTGTGAGAATTAGCAGAAATTTACTGCAAGGGAAAAATCAATAATCACGTATGATGCACTTCAACCGCGGTGTTAAAATTTGTTTAAACTCCAAGGAGTTCAGCGGATTTGCACTGAAGTTAGTTAGCTTTCAACAAAGTCTCACTCGCCAGCCTCTCAGCAGCACCGGTTAGTTTTCTGCGCCTCCTCGGAGTCCCTAATTAATCTTCCCTCACCGCAGACTGACAAGATGTCCGATACCTTGTAACTACTGAGAAGATACGATGAATTGCTTGTTTCACAGTTCATGATAAAAACATGACTGATGGCAATTTGGCCGGCGTAAGGGTTGCTCTTTTCGTTTAGATCGGTGCCAGCCATGAATGTAAAAAACTGCTCTGATGAGGTGAGGCTACTGGCACAGTTCTGGCTGTTCCATCAGCAAGCACTCAATCCAGGACAAACATATTGAAACGTTAAAATCCTGCAAGTATTTATGCTTTCGTCTTTCTATGTGCTTCCACAGCTGGGACAGCGAGGGATAATGAGGAACCAGTTTTGAAAGAAGGAAGAAAATTACAGTGTTGAGTCAGAAGCAGCATTTAAAAATACAGATATGTCCATTGGGTACGATTAATAAATATTTATTGAGCCATGTATGGAATTTTCACCCAATGAACTGAGAACATATTTTTGCTTGATATTACGTAGTATCTAGGTCTGAAATTAACTGATCTTTTTTATTTCTAATCTTTTCACTATTCTAATCCTATTACAATTTTGAATAATTTCAGTATCATGTATTTCCATGATGCAAACTCTAATTTAAGTATCTATCTTGTGCATACACTTTCTTATACTTTTCTAGTGTTTTTCTACTTTCTTCTTTGGAATCTTGTATTCAGCTTTGCAGTTCGCCATTTTTCTGTCTCCTTTACTGACAAAGCTTGACTTTTCCTCCTTGTCAAAGGAAACCTGTACTCCATTTTTTCACTGCCATTTTCTGCTGCTGCTCCCCTTCTTTCATGGACAGTTGTAGAGTACCACAGTTACAATGTCTCTGTACCAAGGCAGGTAAAACAGCATTTAAGGACTGCCCAGCAAAATGTGTGGTCACCTAAATACTTACATGGTCCTCAGATTTTTAAGAAACAAAGCAGTATTGATGAACTGAAAGCAAATAACTTTTATTTAAAACTGGAAAAATCTTCCGCAGAAACTTTTCCTTTGACTTTTCTTGCACTCTGAAATCTTAAAAATAAGATTTCCGTAAGTAGGTATATTTTCATATATATATATGAATATGTGTTTTGAGCAAACATTAATGAATATGAAACTTTAAATCTCAGTGTGAAATAATAAACAAAAATGAGAGATTACAATTTATAGTTATAAGACTGGAAACAGATGGACAGCCATGTGGCATATTTCACATTGCTCGCTGCAACACACTTTCTGCCAGCATTTGTTTTGGCAACAGTAGAGATGACACACTAATAATATTTAGAATATTTCACAAGATGTGAAGCAAAGGTGCCACTTGATTGTGAGGACAAAACTGTCCTTCACAGATAGTCATAGAGATCATATCTTCAGGTGTTGCATCTATACTGTGGCTCCAAACCTTGGAGGAAAAAATGAAGATAAGCTAGTTCTATCCATCTTTGCAGTAGCGTTTCCTGCCCTGGCCATCTGAATCAACTGTCTTAGTTATATGAAATACGCCTTTTGTTTTGCTCTAAACTCTAAATATATGGACCAGATATGGCAGAATAAATGGGTTCTATATGCTGCTTACCCAGGAGCGGAAAGCAGAAGTAGGAAATCAAAAATCAGTGAACTGACAAGCTGAACTCAACTGGGATCTAAGGGTAAGAATTTGTCACTTGTAAGTTGTCATGTTCCTGCTAAAATGAAACTGAAGAAAGGAAAAAGATGCTTCTAGGAGAGATCAAGAATGTACCACACATTAAAATTGGTGTTATCTATAGGTTGCTATATCTAAAGTCTTCAATTTGAAGTGTTTTATACATTAAAAATTCAATAGCTTTGTCATGAGATGAAACTTACCTGAAAGCACCACTCAGGCAAAATGAAATCTGTATCTGCCAACTCCATTTGGTGACTCTGGTGTGCACTGGAAAGACAAAGCAACCCAGATAATTGTCACGAGGGAGGTTTACCTGAAATTCCTGCTAGATGAGATATGAACTACATCTGCCCTCCTGTAATGGTTTCGATATGCACTGGAACCAGAGATAAGTTGTGAAACACGTTGGGTCCTGGTAACACGTTCTGGACAGAAGCTCAGAAGACTGCTACTTGAGGCAGCCTCTGGTAAAGGACTTCAGAAAGGGTGCAAGAAAGTCAGACTGCAGATAGGTGACCAACAAGATTATTGGTACATGCTGTTGACAATGTAACTTATAACACAAGAGTATAAGCAGCAGCAGTCCCTCAGTGGGGACATGTCCACAGAGGTCCACTACCCTGCAGTAGGCTGAGGACAGCAATCCTGGAGTGCGGTGGTCATGTGCACAGAGATACCCTCACCACAACTCAGGCATGCAAGGAGTCTGCCTCATTCCCATGCTCAAAGGTGAGAGGCACACCCAGACCCCGTAACATGGGTCTTGACTGGTGTGTGACCTGTGTGTGATGGCACAGATCTCCAGACTGCTGCACATATTCACCTTAAAAAATGAACTGTAAATTTTATGCCACTGTGTTGACTGGTTCTGCTCTTGTAGTTATTCCCACCCCCCACCCATCCTTTTAATACGAGTCTAAATAATAACAACACCTCTACTGATAAATGTGATTTTTTCCTAGAGGGACGGATTATTTTTATTTTTTAACCCCCCCTAATCTTTTGCCTGGAGAGTAATGAGGATAAAGAAGAAAATCCATATGCACTTTTTAATATATATTGCCATCCTGACAGAGATCTCAGTGTTCAAAATGGGGCCACCAGTCTCTCCTACCTTAGCATTCAGTGTCGTATCCTACATATTTCCACACAGGAGAGAGGATTCAGAGATTCGTGAAGCTTCTACAGTACCTGTTCGGTAAAACTCCATGAAAATCTTTATCACATCTTCAGTAACAGAAATTGCTTTGAAGTGGAAGGGTGGCTGATCATTCAGTCTTAGCATGGTTTTAGTTTCTTGTGTTTCCTGAAGCTCCAAAGATGAGCTGCACCATTTCAGAATTTTTAGAAATGTACTGGAGTGAAAGACTCCAGCTAAAGTGATCTGAAATTTGGAATTTACATGCCAAGAAGAAATTTAGTTTCTTAAAATAGACTTTTGTTTTGCACTGGAACAACATGGAAAGAATCTTCCTTCTAATTTAATAACTAGCAGTCAATTATGTAATTTCTTCAGACTTCCCAGGTTTTTTTCTCCTTTCTCTTCACAGTTTTTTTCTCCTTCTTCAGCTGCTCACTACAAGTAGTCAATGTTTATATTATGTTTTACATTATTTGTTACATTATCAAATTGTGTTAATAAACTCCCTGAGATAGAAGATTTGTCACTTTATGTCATTTTGTGTTTTAGGAAGCAGATGGTGGACCTGTCAGTTTGTCACTTCCTCTGAATCACTGATGATGTCTCTTTAGAGTGAGGGTCATTTAAAGAGAGAATTTGTTACTACAGGAGGTGTCTTTACTGTGACTGTGTGATAATGGCATAGGAAAAACTGATTTTTTTTTTATTTTTTTATTTTTTTTATTTTTTTTTG
>VWZG01007184.1:21245-37891 GCA_013396735.1 Grallaria varia
CAAGAGATAATATATAATCCAAATAAAAGTTGTCTGGATAAGATTTTTTTTGTTAGTTTGTTTATTTGAAACCCTTTTTCTTGCTATTGATCACATGGTTTCCAGTCTATATACAATTTTTCCATGTCTAGTTTCATTTAAGGAGTGAAGTAACCTTGTTTATTACTTTACTTGTAAGTTGTTTCAGATGAAATCTCCCAGTGTCATCTACAAGTCATGAGAAGTAGTTGAATGCAATTTGCTGAAACTTTCAAAGTAATTAGCATCAACACTTTGATCTTTCCTCATTACACTCTAACATATTAGCATATTAAATCTAAATCTAAATTAGATGTCAATATAGCTTCAGATTTAATCAGTATGAGGTCTTCATCTGATTTCATTGATAGCTTCTTGCTATATAAGTAGTAATAACATTCTGCTGCTCTTCCTTATTAACATAAACGAATTAAATTCAGCTTTCAGAAAATATTTTTATCACTCACATCATAGGGAGAAGTCACAAAAATTGTAATCTAATCATATTAACATCCAAAATAAAATAAACTATTGTTTGAAATTCAAATATTAAAAAAATATACCTATGATACTTTCCATATAAACACCATAATGTAATCATATTTTGAATATAATATTGCTTTATTTTGTTGTAGCCTGAGCAAAAATTCACCAGATGAATATATATTTGATTTATATAAATATTTTTATTTGTTTATGTAGACACTTGCTGGGGTTTTTTCTTAATTGCAGCACAATTTGGTTTATGATCAACTTCCAAGTCAACTGCCAATAGGAAGGAATCAAAAATATGTCACATGATGTAGACTATTTAAATATTTAACAACAGCCTAAAGAGAGAAGCTTTCAAAATATGTGCTTTAAAATGCTCACTATTATCTTCGATTCTCCATTCTGTGTGTCTGACAGGATCCTACATGCTGTTTACTACTTATAATGTGCATTATAGTTCATCCAACTATTAAGAACAGTTATTTTTTGGTAACTGTTCCAAATATGAAATTGGAATTTTTCTTCCTGTTCTTCAGAACTTTGACCAGTTTCACGATGACTGCATGAAAAAACAATCATAAGGGCTCAATCTGTCCTTTCATTAAAAACAAACAAACAAACAAACAAACAAGCCAACAAACCAACGAACCAACCAACCAAAACCACACCAGAAACCAAACACAAACAAAAAACCACCAAGCCCCAGGCTGCAGGAGCAGGATTTTTCGGAATGAACAATAGTTTTCTCTATATCTCAGTCTTGAAAATATAATAGGATAAATTATCTTTTAAAAGACAAGGAACAAGGTAGTTGGGATTGTGGGGAAGCGTCTAAGTGTGTATATTAATGTATATTAATTCCATTCCTCAGTAGTCAGTTCTATAAACAAAGAGACCCTGGGTAATTTTGTTTGCTAAGACTTGAATTTAACACACTAATCTGCTTTAATATGCAAGGCACGAAAGTCCAGTGAGACAATGTCATAATAACAAAGGAAATGTCCTGCCTGTGAAAATTTCTGTTAGGGCTGGAGAAGCTGGAGGAAGCAGCTAAGGTAGTTTTTTGGAGAAGAGTAATTTATGTGTGTTTAAAGTTTCTTCTACCAAAATATTACAAACAGCATTTTGGTAACAGAAACTTTAAACACACCTAAATGGTTATGTGAAAGTATCACCTCAGAAGTAAAGTGAAATGAAACATAAACCCCCTGAAGTAATTTTGAAGTGTGAAATCCTATAAAATGGAGTTGAGTCATTTGCCTGTGGATAAAACTTGTTGTTCTATCAGAAATCACTAAGTCATTTTGAAGTAAGTCAGGGGAACACATCTGTCTGGTGAATTGCAGCAAACACAGAGCCTCTGATTTAACAGCCCAAAAGTGACATACAGATATGACTCTGGATTGCACAGATAAGGAGGTTGCTTTCACAATGAGAAGGAGAGAGGAGTTCTGTACTACCACCATGTGAAAATCATGAAATACCTATCCGAAGAAGGAAATGGGACAGCATTTATTAAACAAAAGTATTTTAAAATCATCAGACTCAAAGAACTTGTACCTAAGTCTGCAAAATATGTTTTTCTAAAAGCTGAGAGGGTTTTTTTACATGTTGATGTATATATATAATTTAAAAATTTCCACTTGTCCCCTTTCTCACCTAAGAGCCATTTTAGACCATTCTGTGACACCTCAGCTCAAGGCTGATCATCTCAAAATACCATGGCATGTTCATTTGGGTAGCTGGTGATGCAAAGGATATCCCTCTCTTTCTGAGCTTTGGTCCTTGAAATCCAAAATATTATTCCCTTTCCTGGACAAATCACATGTATTTTAATTAATTAACTTCTCTTTAATCTCAGACATGAGTCAATATCTGTTCAGTTTCTGTTTCTTTATCAAGTAAGGAAAGATACAAGAAACAATTTCACTCTTGCAGTTTAATGATATATTTTTCCTTCCTATTTTCTTAAAAGAGTCTTACTGTAAGATTCAGACTCATGCATTTTTCTCAAATTCACCCAGAGAAGCTAATCTCGCCTTAAACTCCTATCCAAATTATCCTTCCAAAATACCTACAACCTGTCAGACCTCTCCCTTCCTAAGCTTCCCATCCTCTCTTTCATTTTCTTTCCCAGCTTTCCTGCTTCCTTCAGCAACTTTTTTTGATACAATACCTTTGGCGAACCTAAGACCTCCATGAACTCCTGCAACATATTTTTACCCTTGCCTATTGAAATCTGACGGTCCCACTCTGGAATATGCATACTGTTTGGGAGGCCTATGCCTTTAAAGAATCCTGAAGGAAACAGCCCATCAATCAAAATACAAATTTAACTTCCTACTTCCCCATGAGAGGACTTGCTATTGTGCCTATACATTCAGATATTCTGAAACTAGACAAGAAGAAATATAAAAAATGGTGATGTTCAGTAATATAAAATTTATTTCTCAGTATTTGAATTGCAATTACAAATACCATTTATACTATTTAAGCCACCGTTCATGATCAAAATACAGAACTTTGTTACCTAAATAAATGTTCATTCCTTCTGGGTATTAATTTTAACCTTCTCTGTTACCTTCAAATTCACTTTCTGACATGCTGATGACAGTAGATACTGTTGTTGCTCGCTGTTCATTGTCTCCAAAATCCGTGCTTGTGGAGAGATGTAAATTTTTACCAAACAATAGTTGTTCATACTGTTCACTTGGTATCCACGATCAAGAGCCAGACTATGCTTGAACTGGTAAATATGTTTCTTTCTGTTCCCTTTCCTTGTCTGAATGCTTTTAGAGGATTGAAAATTTTCTTCAAATAAACAAAAAAAAAAAGCTTCAGGGATGCTTTAATCTGTTTCCACAGATAATAGCTGACATGAAATTGCTGTTCCAGATGGTATCACAGGAGTAAATTTACAAGAAGAAATATCCCAAGAAATTCAAGACCACACATTATTAGCATATAAACTACACAAATGAAACATGCAAGCTATTTCTGCACCTACAAAAACCTTCGGTTCTTAGTACTGCCACGTTTAAAATTAAATTTAGTGAACAAAAAGATCACCTTTACTTCAGGATTGATACTGTTATTGCTGCTGTATGTAATGCAAAATATCCAGGAATCTTAACCACTGAAAAATTACGTATTTTCAAGTGTTTTCATGTAGTAATGAACTGGGTTTTCTGGATGCATGCACTATGCAGTGTTCTTAAATTATTTGCATACATCAGACTGTAGCAATAAGCTATTTAGTAAAGATAAAATACTTGGTTTCAAAGGGTGCCGGAAACATTCAGAAACTGGTTCAGTTCAGAAGTCCATCAAGAAAAGGGCACATCTTCAATACACCCTTTACAGAATGATGGTTCGATCATCTGTTCTCTAAATTTTCTTTGAAGGGGATGTTTCATCAAGCCAGAAAGATTTAAACCAAGGAATCCTGGAAAGGCCCAGCTTGTCTTTTTTGCAGTCTTAAAGAAGAATTCAAAAGGGAACCGAATCTTGAATTAGATGAAAAAATAGTTTGTACTTGATTCGAGTTACTTGGTTTGAGGACAATGGATTCAATTCTCATTGAGTACAACTGAGTATGTGATATTTTATAGAGCGCTTAGGGAATGGGTTAGGCATTATACATTATTCTTTTCTTCTGTCTATACTCTACACATACAGTCTGTGTCTAAATCTGACTCCCCTGGTAGATCCAGCAGAAAAGCGTCTGCTTTTATAAACAACATTATTAAGGTAAACTCTGCTCTGCTGCCTCCCGAGTTTTCTTAGAATTGCATAGCAAAGTATTTCCCAGTGTCACAAAATTCTCTCTGCATTCTGAGCCCTAGAGTGAGCACATCAAATCAATAATTGCTTAAGCATATGCTTAATTAGGCTAAAAAGCATAAGCATTTTGAAACTGCTGCATGAATTCTTTAAAAAATACTTTAGTGATTTTTAGAGCATTACCTCCCTCCTGTCTCTCCAATAACCTGTTTTCTGAAGCACAAAAAATGCCATTTTAAAATTAACTCATTCATCTGAGTCTAAACCTATTCACTATTTGGATCACAGCTTTTTTTTTTTTTTTTTTCTCTGTGGTAGCAATAGAGTTAGGGTTTTTTTTAATTATGTTTCTCTAACACCTGATATAACTGGAGATTAAGAGTTCTGAGTTCTGGCCTTCAAATCCATCACAGTAAGTTGTAAAAGAGATGAAGAAATTGTACAGGGATTATCTACTTGCTACACCTCCCAATGCAAGAAGGGGCCATCAGATGAAGCGAACTGATTCTGAACACTAAAAGGAAGTGGATATTCTAGCAAAGGTTTTCATGGAACGGTTCTAGTCTGACTTGAGAATTTTTCAGACTTTTTCAGACCCTAGGAAAAGAAAAAGAAATTGATCAGTTGTATCTGCAAAGATATACCAAAATTTACCTGAAAGAAATCACCATAGAAGCACTATTCCTAAAACACGATCTGAACTATTTATGATGATTTTTTTCCTTCTTTTGTCCCAGGGTCTGAAAACCAAAGAAATAAAACTGAATTTCTCTCTAATTCTGTATCATATTGTAATGTAAGGTAGAGTTCAACTTCGTATTATTGGATGCTTCATGTCACTTCTGCTTTTTTCTAGTGCATACATTTTATTTTGGGGAGTTCTAAGACTAAGAACTAGACAGTTTTTTACTTCCAGCTACTTTTGTTTTAGGATTGCTACTATAATTTCTTGCTCTTGACTTGTGACATAGAGCTTATGGTTATCACAGCTTTATTGTCCAGGCTCAGTGCTAGCAACCAGGAAGGCGTTAGGGGATACTGAGGGAATAGTCCGCACGCTGCTGATCAGCTCGAGGCAATCTTCAGGTTGCTGTTGACCAAGCGTAGGACTCACAGTTCACACATGCTTTTTAGGAAAATTTACAGTTTCTATCTTGTGACCATTCTGCTATGCTGAACCAACCGTCTTTGTGAAACTATTAAAGCAATTAATGATCTTGCTTTTGCTCGCACAGTCTGGCTTGTGGTTTGCCTTGGAGTGGAGGCTGGATTTGCTGAACTATCTCAGTGCCTGCAGAAATAATTTGTTTCCCCAGGTAGTATATCAAGTAATTGTATGCCATCTTGTAACAAAGTACACTTACATTGATGAAGAAAATTATTGGTCCTTCCAATTGCTCCCAAATTCATTATTAACTAACTTTGCATTAGAGATAATTTAATTAAAGGCAATCATTTTGTATCTGGTAATTTTACTCTGAGAACGATGAGGAATATTCTGATCATGTGTATTGTATACTTATGTCTTCATGCTTATACTTGAACTTCAAGTATCTGAAGTTGTATACTCAGCCAGTCTCAGATGGAGATTCTTGAAACAGTGACTCACATTACTGACTTTTATATTTCTGTTGAATCTCTTTTGAAATTTGGCCATGATTTGAGTAGGGGTTTGGGCCATATGGCCTCCAGAGCCCTTTTCCAACTTAAATAATTCTGTGTTGTCTTTACAGACCTTCTGGTAAAGAGTGTCATGAAGCACCATTGCAAATAAAGCATCATAGAAGACATAATCTGTCTTCCGCTATTCATGGCAGACTGGCGAGAGAGGAAATAAATATACCCAGTAAAAAAAAATGCTGATAACAATAAGTGCCAACACTGACAACAGCCTGAATTTTGTAACTTTTTCAGGGATTTACACAGATTTTTTCCCCTTTTGAAAGCTTTCTTGTCAGATGTAAAGTAGTTCTGGTTGAGTGGTCCTGTGAATAGGCTTGCTTACTTGATTCTTCATGTTAAACCATTTTCTAACATCTGAGGAAAAATTCTAACCTGGTGTGTTGTGCCTTGGAGGAACCAAATTGTAACAGCTCTCAAGAAAGGATAGAGTGTCTTTGAAGAAGATACAACAATAAATTATAATCATAATTGATATTCCATTCTCCGCTGACTTAAAAAAAAAAGTGGAACATAAGGAATTTCACAGTGTGCTTCACCTCAAACCAGGAAATCTGATTAATGCAGCAGCACACTAATTAGAACCGGATGAAATATTTTTCATTTGAAAATGCCAATTCATCAAGTACCAAGTACTTTTAGAAACTTCCCAGTTTTTAAAGAAACTTTGAGAAAGGGAAATTCCTTTTTCTGAAATTCCATCACAAAAATAAAATAATAATATATAACTCCTTTTTTTTTTTTTTTTTCTCATATTCTTCTTCTGGCATAAACTTAAAACATTCCTAAAACCTAGCAAACACTATGTATCAGTTTGAACATGACTTCAATTATGACTATAAAAGAGTTAAAATGAAAAACTTTTTTTTTTAAAACCAAAGAAGACAAATTGAAAGCAGTAATTAATTTTACATAATTCCTACTCATAAACACTATGTATAAAACTGTCAGATGCGACTGCAACACAATCAATTTACGCATTCATGTAAAAACATAAAGTCCAAAAATTTAATTCCTTTTTCATTTGATAGGAAGCAAGACCTAAATTTGGTCTCCTAAATTCAATCTCCGTAAACCCAGCTATCTCTAATCCTGAGACATGGCAGCCTCGGCTTGCACCCAAGCACCACACACACTGCAGAAGCAATGGCAATATGTTCACACTGCAATTAGGGTATTTTGCAATATCATTATGCATTTGAATAAAACATTGGAACATTTAGAAGTCAGATTTTTTGATTTAATCAAAATGAGGGAAAGATGCAAACCATATTAAAATATTTTTATGTGTTTAAAACCTTCTTTTTCTTTAATTTCAGACATTTGGAGTCTTTTTTCCATTATACGACACATTAATTACCCTAATTCTAGTTAATCTTTTGCTGTTAGCATTTCTATATGTCTCTGAAGTTTACCATGTATGTCCTGCAGCCACTGGGGAGCTTTGCCATTTTTATTTTAGATGTCAGCAGACCAGAATTTTATGAAATGTTTGCCCTAATCAACAGGAATATCTGTCTTCTACTTACCTGTTGAATATAGGTAGAAGAACTCCAAAGATGAGACTGACTTCAGACCTGGACATTAGTTGCTACATTGTCCACGTCAGTGAGCAGTCTGCCAACCCACTGATAGCACTGGTACTGCATTTGCTTCTCTCACATGCTTTCTTAAGATTGAGCGTTCTGTAGAGAAGCGTTGAGTTTCAAAGGAAAATGTCAGCTAGTTCTTATTTCATTGTGAATGTTTATTAACAAGATTTTCCCAATTCGATTTAATGAATATGCATGAATTTAAAGAATCCTTGAAAACACTTGATCCCATTTCCAGATAAAAGCTATGCTAAGATGTGTGGAATTACACTGTGGAAACTTAGAACAGTACTGTTTCCCTAATAAATATACTTCATTTGTTCAAATATACTTTTATTTTAAATTATGGAAAAGGCAACATTAATGAAACCTCTGTTCATGGACAGTTTTAATTCTTAATTTCTATTCTTGGACAATTTCAGTTCTTCCTTCTTCTCCATTATGCCAAACAAAGTTCTCTTTCACTCAGGAAGCTGAGTCAAGCACTGTGCTAATTTTCACAAGGGAGGTAAATCAATACAGCCCATTTGCTTCACCAGAATTATATTGATTTTTACCAACTAAGGATCTAAATCAGTGAAATTATGTGTTGATTACTGGTCATCCTCAGAGCTCTCCATTCATGACCTCTTTTTCAAAGTTAAGTATAGCTGACCTTCTCTGTCATTTAGTAGCATTAAAGGTATAATTTAACCAGGATATCTTGACGTTTATTCACAGCCTGAAGGTTAAACCTGGGTGTTGCAAATATTAATAGTTGGGAGAAGAGTCAGTCCGCAGATCACGTCAAAGATTTTTTTTGGTCTTAATAGAAAGGCCACGAGGTAACTTTAGCAGAAGTAATCCTTCAGCTGACATAATAAGCTTAACATGATTAAAATAGTTATCTGATTTTTTCTGTCTAATTATGCTTTTGTATATACTTAGTGATTGAAATAAAAACACAGAAAATGAAGTTTTTATATTTATAAATGTCATGCTTGACTAATTATATTCAAGGAAAAAAATAAGCTTCATTTTTGTTCAAGATGGTATCCAATGTTAAAGAAAAACAATTTAAAGCGGACTAATTTTTGTTTGTTTGTTTCCCTGGCCTTGGAAAATCTATTATCCCTGTTAAACATTATTTATATCCTTTACTGATCTGCTAAAAATGTCAGATAAGTGTAAATTTTCCCCTTTTAAGTTCTCTTCAGTGGTAAATTCCCAAAGTAGGGTCTACTTCAGCAACTCATATTTCTTGGGTAAAAAACTATTCAAGCAGCAGGAAATTGCATGGGAATATGATGCCTCACAGGTGACAGCCAATACAATTTTTTTTCCTTCTATACTCTGATACAATTGAAACTGATACTGTGGATGGCAATGCTCCTTACAAAATGCAAGCACTTATGTAGCTATTTTAGTACCAAACTTATTTTATTGTCTTGATGATACAGCAATGATCACTACTGAAACTGGAAGAGTCCAAGAATTCATAACTTGTTCAGAAAAACAATTTCCAACTTCATTTGGCTTCTGACCTTAATGTAAAAATAAAGCAGTGATGTCTATGGAGTACCGTTCAATAACAGGAGTGGTGGGGTAACCCTGGCTGGCTGCCAGCCTTTCTGTCACTCCCCTCTTCAGCACCACACGGGGAGAAAGTAAGATGGAAAAACTTATGAGTTGAGATAAGGAAAGGGAGACCACTCACCAAGTACTGCATTGGCCAACAAGACTTTAATTAACTGTTGCCAATTAATAACAGGCTGCTGGAGTCACAGACAAAGGAGACAAACGCTCCTTCGTCTCCTCCATCAAAAACCTCTCCCCAAACTTTCTGAAATATTTTTCTGCTTATATTTATTCCTCTATCCTTTCTCCATGGATAACCATGTAGCTATGCTCTCTCTTTATCACCAAGTCCCATGCTTTAGATCCTCCTAATCTTTCAGAAAATAATTTGTCCCAAATTAAAATTTTTGAAGCGCAAAAAGACATGGTTCATGATTTTGTTTCTTCTTTTTTGTCATAACCCTCAGACATCCAGCAGATAAGAACATCCTTCTCCCTTACCATACAAAAAAAGTAATCTTTGAGCTTTTTTGCTGCTTCATTCTCCTTGAACAAACAGCTGCCTTCCATATCAGTGGGTCACATGCATGAATCAGCCACAACTCAGTTAGGAAATACAGTAAATAATTGTAATCATGTACTAAAATTTCCTGCTTGTTTTATGACTTTTTGCTCTAGAATTCATACATACGAAATATTACATTTATTTGATTCACCATTTTTTCTATTGCATTTGGCTTATGAGCTGATTATTAGTACCCATCCACACCCTCCAGGCCATAGTTATGCATCTCTGTGGGCTACAAGGTGGCTGCTGCCCATGTAGTGAAAGGTTCTCCTGAAGATTTTCACCATGTTAGTAACCAGGACCATCCTTTCCTTGATTCTGTTCCTGGCCTCCAACTCTGCACAACAATCTTTTTTCTTGTTTCCACAAATTCTGGAGACAAACATCCATTGTTTTTCTGCATGTGGTTCTACTTTCATCTTTGAAATAGTATTTTGTTTGGTTAGTATGTCTGAAATGTTATCTAAGAAACTGGTACTCTTTCTTTGAATTCTGAATGAGCACATTAACATCTACTTAATTGGGTTTTAAACACAGTATGTCTGAGATGTAATGGCCCATAATCCAGTCTAGGGAAAAAAAAAAATGTATTTTTGACTTACATTTCAGCATGGAATTCAGTTATAAAGTAAAAAGTCTCAAAAGCTTGTATTTGCACATTTCCATATATTTAAAACATAAAAAGATTTTTTTTTTTCCCACAGAACACCTGTCTGTCCTTGTATCATTCAAGTACAATCATATGTAGAAGTCTTATCATGTGAATAAATCAATTATTCTATGCCTGTGAAAAAGAGCAAGCAAGCATGAGATAAGGGAGGAGTAGCATATAAAATAAGTAGCATATAAAATAAGACAAATTTAAGTGGATGTAAATACCTGAAAATGACGGGTTTTAAACCTAAAATAATTTGGAGTGCATAAATAAATTAAATAGTGTCATCAAGTATAGGGGTAGGGCTTTCTACATACTAGCTAATATATTTACATCTATCAGCTCCTAACTTGTTTTAAGAAATTAATGAGAGAATCCTGGACATCAAACTGTGATTAACAAATTGTGATAACTCAGATTCTATTAGGACAAAGCTGCCTGAAATTACTCATTAGGAGCGTGAATTTGCAAAGTAAGTTTTTCAAAAGTATCATCAAAAAACGGATAATCATAATTTGTAAAATATTAGGCATCGACATAAATTTGATTAGAGAATTCAAGAGACTAATTCCTTTAATATTAAATTTTTACAGTATGTGTTGATTAAATTATAATAATGTTTTTCATTGCACAATTTTTCATTGTCTTCAGCTCCCCAAGAAATTTAAACAGATTAGGAAATTAATACATAATGCAAACCTCTTTAAAGATCTTAAAATTAATCTGTGCTAGCATGACATTATATAACAGCTCCAAGTCCTCAGTCAAGAACCTGAATTAGAGAACTGAGGAAATAAATGTGAGTAAAATTATTTTTGTACATTCCTCTCTAGGAAGCCACCAATACACCTAAAAGATTTGCTCTCTTTNTTTTTTAACAAATACATGGAATTGAGTTTCTGCAAGGAGTCCATGGCAAAGAATTAGCTTTAAAAGAAAAAATGTGTCAGGGTAATTCCTACAGAATTCATTGAACTTTTATTGCATTTTATGTTTTTTTAAATAGACTACTTGTTTTATTGCAACCTTTGTGTGAATAGAGAAATAATTAAACATTTAGTGAAACAGCTGTTCTTCAATATATTTTCTGAATCACTTGATATCTGAATGGTTTTTAATCCATAATTCTGCTGCATCCCTGAAAAGATTTAAAACACAGGGAGGATATTTTTTTCTCTTCTTAATATAATTTTTTCTTCATTTTTGGTTTCCTTTGCCCCTTTTTGAAACAGGGTTCTGAAAGAAACCATCAAATCAATAAAGACTGGTCACAAGAAGAGAATATTAATCTACTGGGCAAAGGCCAAAGAAGAAAATGGACTCTGTGTGGGTAAAGATTTCCACATAACAGAGATATCTTATACGAAAATTAATCTTAAGCATCCAGGTATGTTTATTTTCCTGCAGTCCTTAGAAAAGATCTAAATGACTTCTTAAACTAAACCTACTTTTTAACTATCTGGAGTTAAATGACATAACCCACACTGAATGAAGTATTTGAAGTAATACATAGAAAAGACAAAAAACAGTGAGGAAACTTTTCTGGAATATTCTAGTGTCATTTGAAATTATGTTAATGATGGATGCCTAAAAATGGAGGCTNGAAGCCACCAATACACCTAAAAGATTTGCTCTCTTTGGATGATGTTTGCTGAGTGAATGGAAGTTCTTTTAAAAAAGTTAGCTTAACCTTGAGTAGAAAGTGATCATTTAAAACTAGTCCTTTGATGTTTCAACATGCCTCTGTTGGAAAGAAAAAGAACATTGCAGTTCAAAAGGCTGGTGACAGGAAATATTTGACTTCTCGCTCTGCAAATTGATGCAATTACTGACAGGTAATATATAGTAGCAAGCTCTTCAAAATTACAAATTTTTCTGAAATAGTCTTTTTTATTTATTAGATAATTATAATATTTTGTTTTATTTTTTTAACAAATACATGGAATTGAGTTTCTGCAAGGAGTCCATGGCAAAGAATTAGCTTTAAAAGAAAAAATGTGTCAGGGTAATTCCTACAGAATTCATTGAACTTTTATTGCATTTTATGTTTTTTTAAATAGACTACTTGTTTTATTGCAACCTTTGTGTGAATAGAGAAATAATTAAACATTTAGTGAAACAGCTGTTCTTCAATATATTTTCTGAATCACTTGATATCTGAATGGTTTTTAATCCATAATTCTGCTGCATCCCTGAAAAGATTTAAAACACAGGGAGGATATTTTTTTCTCTTCTTAATATAATTTTTTCTTCATTTTTGGTTTCCTTTGCCCCTTTTTGAAACAGGGTTCTGAAAGAAACCATCAAATCAATAAAGACTGGTCACAAGAAGAGAATATTAATCTACTGGGCAAAGGCCAAAGAAGAAAATGGACTCTGTGTGGGTAAAGATTTCCACATAACAGAGATATCTTATACGAAAATTAATCTTAAGCATCCAGGTATGTTGATTTTCCTGCAGTCCTTAGAAAAGATCTAAATGACTTCTTAAACTAAACCTACTTTTTAACTATCTGGAGTTAAATGACATAACCCACACTGAATGAAGTATTTGAAGTAATACATAGAAAAGACAAAAAACAGTGAGGAAACTTTTCTGGAATATTCTAGTGTCATTTGAAATTATGTTAATGATGGATGCCTAAAAATGGAGGCTGCTTTTTCATTTGCAGAACACATAAACTGTAGAAAACAGCAAGTCGAACAAGGATGAGGGTTATAACTAAATTAAAATTTTAAAGGAAGAGGGTTATAACTAAATTAAGATTATAAATCAAATAAGTATTTGGATAAAAAGTGTTCAGTTCAGTAAGAGCAAATACAAATTTCTCCTAATCTTGTAGGAATAATCAACAGTTAGAAGATACAAAATGACAACCAAATCTATTGTATACAGAAAATAAACACCTAAAAGGGATAGACAGTGAACTGCACAGGAGTCAATAACACCACACAGCCTTGATAAGGTCCGACACCATTGCAGGACATAGAAACAGAGTGCTTTCTGTAAGACATGTGCAGTCATTCTTTGTTGCCTGAACTGATAAGGCACCCAGTGCCTGGTTTTTGAACGTGGTAGGACACAGAATTTGGAGTAACTGAAGAAAGTTCACAGAAAGTAGAAGCAGGGATAACATGAGCTATGAGAAGGGGTTGAAATAATTCAGTTTGATTAAACTTGGGAAGAAAAATCTCAGGGATAATCTTACAATTCTCTACAAATTTGAAAAAAAGAGTTTTGTAGAACAACAGGGAAAAAAAAGAGTAACTGACAAAGAAGACTATGAAAGAAATAGAGACTTCCACTAAATTTCTCAAAGCAAAACCTGGGACACATTGCTTTGGGAAAAAAGGAAATCATAATACGTTTTCAGGAACAGATTGGACAAATGAGATTTATCCCAGTATTCCTGTGTTTGTACATTGTGAGTGGGCCTCTTTCTACTCCTTCGAGGTCTCACACTTTGACTGTTCCCCTGTGCTTTGTAGGTGTCATCAAAAGTTATGGCAGGGAATTTTATTCTGCTGTGACTATGTCACACCAAGCTCTGGTTAAAAACCATGGGACAGATTCATAGCTGGAATAAATTAAAACACTTTCCCAGAGGCAATGGAAGCTAAAGTATTCTCTGATGAAATAGTGTCTTACACAAACAGGATGGATGCAAAGGTGTCGGTGCTCAATATTTTAGCAGTTTTGGTCTAATGAAAATCTAGTTAAGTCTCTGTATTACCTGTAAATTTTTCCCATACTGTTTCTTGCCCGAAGTGAAAGAATTGTTTATCATTAATGCAGAATATTTTTTAAATTATAACATTTGGATTATCTATCAATAATTACATGCCTAAGCAGACAAACTTTTTTTCATTGCACCCTTTTTAGTGAAATTAAGAAAACATAGTACATTTTTACTGCTTCCTCTTCTGCCTGTTTCTATTTACATTTACACATTATTTTGTGTTTAAGATTTAATCACGACACAAAAAGAGTTTGAATCTAGGAATCTACAAATTCAGATGATCAGCAATGAAATACATGTTCTTCACTTTATACTTCAAATCCAAGGAGGTTCACATGTAAGAAAAGGTTGTTATTAACCAGTAAGTTGCCATTAAAAGTTAATAATCCAATAGATGCCACATAATTAACAATAACTTTTTTCTTAGGGATCTTGCACTACAGTAGAAAACATCAGGTGCTGAATCGCACTAGCAAGCAAATGCCAAGGAAAATGAGAGAAGAGAATTTATTTTTACTATAGAAGTCTGCAGTGCACAGCATGCCTAACTTTAGGTTAACTAAAAAACTCCATTTATAGTCCACAGAGAAAGATGGATATTTTCACAGTGTGACTTAAGGTGGATGACTTGAATCACTTGTGATGAACATATTTGTTTCCATGATCTTCAAAGGGAATGCAGGATAGCTGGAAAGATTCTGATGCTCAATTTTTAACAATGTAAGGTAAAATTAATTTCTGTCTCGTGCCTGGATCCTGAAAAATAGTTGGGTCTACAGTGGGGCCTTTACAATGAATTGAAAAAGAAAAATCTGGACATGGAAAACAGAACTATTTTAGAGTAGGTCAGTGCTTCTGCAGAAAGCAGAAGAAAACTAATACTAGAAATGCTGCATTATTCCTGCTCTAATTATGACACATACATAGAAGAAATACAATTCTCTCCATCTGTCAATAATTCATACATGATTTCTTGACAATTTTGTATGTGCCACTTACAGTCATTTGAATAAAGATTTTCATTCTCATCTGATCTGAAGAACATATTGATTTAATAGCTGTTCCACTCACTGACACAACAGCAATGCAGTTTCTGTACTGACTCAGATTTAGTGGACTTTAAATGCTGGAATCCTAAAAGTCATTCAGTGTAGATCATGTCTGTGGATGAGAAAAAAAAACAACCTATGTGTAGTTCTTATTAAGAAATGTAGAAAACAGAGGTATAAAATTATAGAGAGTAAAGTTGAAAACATGTTTCAGAGGGGGTCTCATACATTCTTCTCTCTGAGGCCAACTTCTCTTGCACAATGGTCTAAACATAGTTCCTCCCAATGTCCCTATTACAGAGTTCTTTTGAAGACTTAGCTATTTGTTTAAGTGATTAAATGGGAACTTAAGCAGTTTGAAAATCCATCTGAGGAGTTTTAAATAATAATGAAAAATTTCTTATTAGTAAGAAGAAGGAAAAAGGAAGGGGAAAAAAAAGAGGGAAATTAATTACTTAAGCAATTAAGTTTTATTTGGCAATATTAATAATATGTAGCAATAGTAACAATATTAGCAGCCAGGTCCCATTAGCAAAGGCATTGTCATCAGTCTAAAGTTTTCTGTGCTCTTTCATTCATACTCAGTCCAAGAATATACCCTGTGTAAAACCTATCTAAACATACATGATATGCAAAAAAGTCTTCATTATACCCAGAAAGAAAAATATGCTGGAATTTTTCCTACCTGTATCACACATATTATCACCAAAAAATGTAGTAACAGTACAGGTCTTTGAGCTAACCATACGGTTAAAAACTAGGTAAAGTACAATGTTGAAGGTAGTAGAAAAATTCAGCATTTGTACTGCCCTACATGAAACCAGAATCTGTTGTGTGTGTCTTTCCCAAGCAGGAAAATACAATTTTGACTGTAAACTGAAACTGGAGACAAAGGTTGAACAGTGAAAGAATTTTTTTTTTATTATTTTAAATTGTAACAGTGCCAAGAAATGACAACACTGAAGCATGTTCAAATATCTTGCTGCTTTTTTAACAAAATAATTAACCTTAATTTAGGAAAATGTCTTCTCCACGTACCCTGAGACACTTCGGGACAAATGGAAAGAAACCCCAGCCAATTCTGCCTACTCTGTTGCAAATATTTCACAATCAGTGATGGTTTTTTGTTTGAATTTCTAGAATCCAAATGAACACAAGGAATATCACAGAAGAGTGGATTCTCCTTCCTAAGCACTGCTGTTTAAAATATATTAATTTTTTTTCATAGAGTTATTCATATTCTGAAGGGCCTGGGCTCCTGCTGTCTTTTTTTGCTTTCTCAAGGGGTCTTTATAATTAGGGGTGACAAAAAAGGGAGAAGGTTTTAGATTTAGAAAATAAGAAAGTATTTTATCTTCTAGCATAGAATAAGGGAAAAAATTAAGCCAGCTACAGTACATGACTTCTTTTCCACTCCATATTTGCAATGAAAATTGGGAAGAAATGTTTTATTTCTTACAAGTAATGAGTGGGAACATCTTTTGATATTTAAGTACAATTTCTCTTATCACA
>VWZG01007185.1:10401-25036 GCA_013396735.1 Grallaria varia
ACACCTCTGTCAATGTGTATGCAGTGCTGTCACCCAGCACCCGTGGCCACTACACACCTCTGTCAATGTGTATGCAGTGCTGTCACCCAGCACCCGTGACCACTACACACCTCTGTCAATGTGTATGCAGTGCTGTCACCCAGCACCCGTGGCCACTACACACCTCTGTCAATGTGTATGCAGTGCTGTCACCCAGCACCCGTGGCCACTACACACCTCTGTCAATGTGTATGCTTCCTCTGCTGTGCACTCAGCCTTCACGGTGGGGTTACTCAGTGCAAATATGATGGGTTGCTCGTTGATGGCAGCCATGGCTTTGAGCACGTCGTGGGAGAAGAGCTTGCCAGCCCCTGCAACCCCTGGGGAAAATGGAAACACAGAATCAATACCTGACTGCTTGGGTGACTGCAGATGAAGCTCATGTCACCCCTGAAGCCTCCCACGCAGAACAAAGCCTCCCTAGCAGCTGGAGATGGAAACCAGTCACTGCTTATACTTCAGTTTTCACAGGAACATCTGGTTAATGTGTTCCAAAAGCATTATTTCACATCATCTTTTGTACTGATGTGTGCAAAGAACACCATCCTGGGTAATCAAGTGGGAATTACAGGTCCTTCACAGGTGATTCATCCTATCTGGGTGTTAACAGTGCACACCTGATACTGGTGTGTCTGACCACACCCAAACCCAGAGGAACAGGTACACAAAAATGGTGTGTGTTTGTACAGTGGCTGCAAACCTCAGCCAAAAAGCACCTTTTCTTTTCCAGATAAATCATGAGCAAAGGCAATTGCAGTCATACCAGGAAATACCTGTAACCCTATCTGTGCTCTGCAGAAAGCCACAGTTATAAATAAATACCTAGAGGTGCCAGTGACCTAACAGGCATTGGCGATCTGCAGTGTGAAACTGCTCCTTCCAGACATTCTGCTGCTAGAGTCTGACCACAGAAGCTGACTGGAGGAAGGAAGGTCACAGAAAACCAAAACAACTCAAGTTAGGGAACTCCTGTAAGGCAGAAAACATGGTGTTTGTGGCTGCTCTCTGTTACCACGGTGCAGGAGGAGTGCTCAGTCTCTGCTGCACTGGGAGATAACCTGCAGCTCAGTCTATTTTCAAACGGGAAATTAACCTCTCATTTTCATCTTATTTACACCAGCAGAAATGCAGATCACTATCACCAACTCCCCTGCAGCCACACTAGCAGATTTAAAGGCAGCAAATAACCAAATTATAGAAGCAGAAACAACTTTACTTACCAATGATAGCTGAAGGCCGAAGTATATTCACTGCATCTACAAATGTCTTTGGTATCTGCTCTGGGGCCTGATGTGTAAATGGTTCTTGATTGGAATCTACCTTTTGTTCTCGGCCCTGTAGGTGAAACATTGGTTATTTCTGTGAGGAGGACACAGGGAAGCCACTGGCCACCTGCAGTGTGGTATTTCAAGGCAAGGTGCAGCCCTACCTGGACCAGCAAACCGTGTTTGTCAAACATCCATATTCTCCTGTAGGCTTCCTCAGCAGAAACACCACCTTCCACCATAGCCATAACAATGAGGTTTGCAATTCCCAGGGCAGCCTTGCGGATAAAAGGACTTTGATTTTTAACAAGTCGCAAGAGAGGTCTGTCATCACAAACACCACCCTCTTCAAGAGTCCCACAGGAATCCTTTAAAGTCAGCTCGGGGACACAGGAGATGTTTGCCTAAATGGGGGCAGGCTCCTGGGACAACAGGGACCTATCTCCAGGGCAGAAACAGAGGGGAAGCTTTTCTATTGTGCTCAGCAGCCACAACAAAGCAGCCCAACCAGACAGCAAGAACAAGTCAGCGCTGCAGGAAACCACAGTGTAGTGTTCTGTGTCCAACTCCAAACCTCCCTCTGCCCCTGCTGCCTGAGATAAAGGCCTTGCAGAGGGCAGAGAGGAGACACTGAGCACTGGGAGAAGAAAATGCTGGCTGGCATTGCTTCCCCCCACCTCCCTTCTCTTGGCCGGCTGCACATGCTGCTGAGTCTGGCAGGAGAAATAAGGCAGAGCTCAGAGCAACACTGGCCAATTACTGCAATCAAGGCCTTCAGCTAATTAAGTTATTTTGTCAGCACCACAGAAGCAATTGTGCTGATGTACCAAGAAGCACAGTGCTGCTCCTGACACTGCTGCACCAGTGACTGCTGCCTGCTGCAAACACACACTGATTTCACCTTGATGAAAAATACACACTGTACTTCTCCCCAGTGCTATAATTAACAGGAAGCTCTTAATAAATCGTACTTCCATGGTAAATTTCCCCTCAGCTACACATAAGTCCCTGATGCTTTTTCAAGTCCATGCAAGAAAATGAAAAGGCTGAGACCTTGCAAATGTGAAACACCTTTCACATAGTCCTGTTTAAGCAGCCAGTCCTTTCTGTTATATATTTCAGCTGGCCCTATATAAACAGTTCTGCAATAGAATTCAGAGAATGGAAGTCTCCGTGAGTACCCACAGAGCGAGAACACACAGAGTTAAATCTCTTGTTGCCCTAGAGCCCTGCAGAGAACTCACCTCTCCTGCCCCAAGGAACAGCACTTTCTGCTCTGTAAGTGGTTTTCCAGTGGCTTTCTGTGCTGCCAGCAGTCCTGCCAAGGCCACTGATGCTGTCCCTGAAAAAGCACCACCAGCCTAAAGTGAGCTGAACATGGTTTTAGGCAAAGTTTCTGCAGACACATCAAGGAACATAAACAAAGGGCGTACCTTGAATGTCGTCATTGAAGGTACAGTACTTTTCTCTGTATTTTCTTAAAAAGCGGAAAGCATTGTGGTTTCCAAAGTCTTCAAACTGGATGAGTGTGTTCTGGCCATACCTACAGACGATGGCAAATAATTCGTGTCACTAGACACACAGAGAAGAACATCCCGCTTGGAACAAATCCTGCACCTCACAGGTTATCTTTGGAAACAGGATGTCCCCAGGCTACAAACAGTTCTCAGTCCTGTGCCTATTTAACAAGTATCCACGAGCAGCACGTTGTAGGTCACAGAGAAAAATCACTCCAAGGCCAGACATACAGCTGTATGTCTTGACCTGCTCCTTTCCTTACTCCTTAAGCAACTGCTTCAAGGACAGCGTGTTAGGGGTTTTTTTTGTGCCAGCAGTCCTGGCCACACTTCTGTGCAGAAAACTCAAGTGTCCTACCTGTCTGTAATGGCCTCCATGAACTCATCAATCAGGTCATCATAGACCTGTGAGCGATCCCTTTTCTGGTACAGGCCCATATAAAATGGATCTTTCAAGAGCGTCTGAAAAAGAATAAAGCAAAGAGAGAGCAGCAGGATGAATCGCTTCCTCTGCTGAGTTCACAGAGGCACAACTCACACCAGAGGCACTGCATCTACACAGCCCCTGCAGCTGCCTCCAGGTCTGTATCAGTGCCCTGTGATTCCAGACAGCACTTCGGGTTGGCGTTGGCTGCTTTTAAAATGCAACGAATCAGTACAAATAAATCTGAGTCACACTTCCAGCTTCTTGAAGTCAGGTCAGACCTGACTGTCTTTTTCACAGGCCATTTCCAGCATTCCAGTTACTTCCAAATGCACCATTTCACAGACAGATTAACTGGCACTTTTCAATCACTGACACGTAACTCTAGAATGAATTCCAAATAATTTACATTAAATATTTGGTTTAATCCTAAATAAGGGTGCTCAAATAAAAATATTCTCTTATAGTACTGAATGCTCTCAAATAAATAATTTTCATAGGGACAACTTATGGCAAGCAAAGTTCAGTAAACTCACTGTATTATCAGTTCCAACATCGATGCACACAGGCAAGCATTTATCTGGGTGTATTCCTGCACAGGCTGTATACAAACACAGTTTTCCTACTGGAATTCCCATTCCATACACTCCGAGGTCTCCCAGGCCCAGTATTCTTTCTCCATCAGTGACAACAACAGCCTGGGGGGAGGGGGGGGGGAGAAAAAGGCAGGTGAAATTACATGCCGTCACTGAAATTTATAAACATCAAATCAATTCCAGTTGTGTTTTTTCCAGGAAAATATTCAGCTGTGCTTGCACAGTCAAAGAAAGGCCAGATGACAAGGAATATTTTACTTAAGGCAGTGATGCTCAGCGTTAGTATGCTCTGTTTTCTCTGCCAAAATCCACTGCTCAAATCCTTGTGGAGGTGTCCAAGCAGGGATTACAGCCATGTGGAACTGCAGCTTCTAACCTGGATTTACGATTTCCACTTGTAAGTCCACTTCTGTCTCCTGATCTTGAGGACAAGATCACCTTTCCTACACCTGTGTAACACATTCAGTAAGACCCAGAGGTGCAATCCCCAACACTATGATGTAAAGTTAAAAAATCTGGCAAATTTACTGCTCATCATCACTGCCTCCTCAAACAAAAAACCTCATATTTAGAGTAAAACATTGCTTTTCAAGACAGGCATTATCTTCATTAGGTGCGTTTTGCCATCTTCAAAGAGCCAAGGATGCATTATTTAATATTTGCATTTCCATCAAATACCAATAAGTCTTTAAAAGTTCAACTGAGGTGAAGTAACAACTAGAAATAAAATTACACAGTGGTGGTACCTTAACGTCGTTCTCTGGCCAGTTGTTCACAATTGACCTTATATGGCCTCTGTCTGAGATAGAAATAAATAATCCTCTGAAAGAAAAAAAAAAAAAAAAACCAAAAAACAAAGTAGGAATATTTTATGGGTGAAAATTAGAAATTTCACCTGGCTTTGTACAACTCTAATGTCAAGCAGGACCATTTTCTTTAAAAAGTGTTACAGTCACTGACATGAATCATTCAAAGGATGATTTCTAGTACAAAAGTCTGTTTGGCTAGTTTGAAACTCTAAAGTAGGAACACTTCTCATGATGCTACCTGGATTTTCCACTACTGCAGACATTCACCTTTAGTACTCCTGTAGGGCAAGGCAGCTGTGGTGCCACCATGAACACAACACCATCCTTACACTCCCTGCAAGGACACGAGGAGGGAACACCACCCCAAGCCTGGCCTTACCTTGGTGAGTCTCCACCATGAAATTACACCAAGAGAGAGGAGGGAAAAGGACAGAGACAGGGGCTGAGCCAGCAGGAGGACTGTGCTTCCCACTGCTGACTGCTCCTCCATGGGAATGTGGGAGGGGAAGCAAAGGAGCTGAGGTGAGGAGAAGTGCCTGTATTCCTCCTGCCCCAGCAAGCCCTTTGTCAGGGGGAAAAGGGAGCACAAAAGGGTCAGCAGAGGTGGCAACAGGTAAATTACCAACACTTGGAAAGTGTTAGGTCTTGGAAACAAAAGAATTTCCAGGTTCCATCCTGAGTTCCACTCCATGCTGCTGTTCTTTCTACAGACAAGGAACATCTCTGCAAGATGGGGGACACTTTTCAAACTGATCTGTGTCATACCTACGGAGATGTGGAAGAGGGAGGGAAGCGTGTGAGAACGAAGACACATCTTTCATGGCCCCAGATTAGGAGAGAACCCATGAGTTTCTTACTGTCTTCATCACAGCAGCCACATCCTTGTGGCACTGAGGGACCAGCCCTTCCTCCACACAGCACTAAACCCCTCAAGCCAAAGCACTCTGGAAACGCACTTTGAATTGCAGTGAGAGTATCGTGGCAATGAGCTGGAATGACTGCCAGTCTGAGCTGGTTTTCTCAACACAGAGCCAGTAACGTGAATATTTGTTCTGCAGGCACTGCTGAATGCAAACCAGATCCCAGCCACGCATATTTACTGTGCCACAGTAACAGAAAGCTGACTCCTGGTAGCACAACAGGCAGGAATATAGAAAAAAATTATAATAAAGCAGCAGCAATATATATATGTGCATATGTGTGTGTATATATATATATATGTATATATAGTTCTTACTTTGGTCTCCTGAAGATGTGTCCATACTGGGAGCAGGCAAGGCCGACTGTTGGTGTGTACACAATGGGCATTAACCGTTCAATATCATCTTGTAACACCCTATAGAATAACTTCTCGTTTCTCTCCTGGATTCCCATTATATAGATATACCTGTAATTAATCCGAACAATGAAAAACACCACTTATTGTCTGATTTAAAACTTTGTGAAAGAAAGTGAAAATAGCAAAAAAAAAACTTTCTTCATAAAACTCCCGCTTCTACTCAGGTCAGACTTTGAGCACTAAGCAAAAGCTGAAAAAGAGAGAGCAGCAGCACTAAAAAACTGAAATAACAGTACAGGATGTGACATCCCATGCATGCCAAAAAGTTAAAAAGACACAATGTGATAGAAGATAACCCCTGGATTTATTCCAGGATGTGGCTGGGAGTCTCGTTACTGTTATAAGCAAAATTACCAGTGAAAGAGTTTCTCATCCAGAAAATGTAAGGTCCTGACAGTAAGGTCTTGCTAATCCTAACATCAACACACATCCAAAACAAGGTAACTCCTCCTAGCAGCAAGTTCATTTTGAAGGACTTACATAGGTGTGTCAATCAAATCTGAGTTTTTGCAAATTTACCCACCAATTCACTGTGTGAATCAACATATATTCAGTCCTGCTGACCCAACAACATAAAGATAATGATTTAGCAGTTTGTCTCAGGCCACAGCAACTGGGTGCTTGGCCAATATAGGGGATATGACTGTTTCAGATCAGCAAGTGACATGATGAGGATTTAAGAGCCATCTTTCAGTTTTCATGAGAACAAAAGAGCTTTGATGTGGTCCAGTGAGCCTCAAACCATTGCAGCTCTCCTCCTGCCTTTAGGAGACCATGTATTTTCAAATGCACTTATACATAAGGCTTACATGAACACAGCAACAGGATGCTGAAAACACACTGTTTTAAAAACAAAACAAATAAAAATCCTTTGCATTTTGTTCACCAAACCAGTGGGTCCAACAATAAAAGACTGATACAGAAAAAACACACAATTAGGAGACTCAAAATTCAAGGCTCGTAACTCCTTTCTGGCAGGAACTACTGAATATGCTAAACACTGGTTTTCATACCTCAAACCCTCAATTTGCCTTCATTATTCATATTTTTCTAACATGTACTAGCTGTCCTCTCCTCCCCCCAGGAGCTCTGTGCTCTAACAACCTGCCACCTAATCTTATGTATTACAGAAACACATACTACAGGTTACAGGAGGCTCTGTTAACCAATCTGCACACATTCTTTTTCGTTATCTTATGACCATGAAGTATCAAAAACAAAGCTCCTCAAGCTCATTTAGCCACGAAAAAAGCAGTTCTCTGTGCAGAAGTGAAAATTACACCCACCAACTTCAAAAGCCAGTGGAGGCATTAGAAACTTTGGTTACCCCCACCCAGTATTTTCATATTTCCATTGACAATTCCCACTTTACTTCCATTTCCAGTATTCTCATTTACTTGCATCACAGAACAAGGCCAGAGGAGTGCTTACTTTTCCAAGGGGTCAGTCATTTTTGCCAAATTCTTATGGAACCGTAAGGCTTGAATGTCTTGTGTCTCTATTTTAGGAGGTAGAAGTCCTTGCAACCCAAGCATTTGTCGTTCATGTAACGTAAAGGCCATTCCCTGAAAAGGAGAGGTGAGAAATAATTAGCAGTTCCTCCCCTGGCATTTCTGGGAATACTCTATTTCTGACTGTGCACTGCTCCCTTTTCTCGTGGCAGCTGCCACAGCAGGCAGGGCCTGGATGTGTTTTCCTCATCCACTGTGGGTACTCCTTCTGACCACAGCTTTTCCACATCTGCAGGACCTCGTGTCCTCTGCCAGGTTCCATTTTCCCCTGTGAAACTGGAGAACAACTGAGAGATCCCACTGCAGAGAGGCAAAGGGTTAAAAATTAATTTACAGCTGCTTTTTCATAGGAACACGAGGCTGACCAAGTCACCCAGTCTGGTCCCTACAATCACAGACCCACAGATTTTCATCTTAACTGCTGCATTTCCTGCTTCCCTCTGCATACTTTCAGTAATACAGCCAGATCCCACAGCTACTGAAATGGCCCTAATGCTTCCAGTAAGATCAGGGTTCAACCCAAATCCTTCATTTGCACTTAGGGACAGAACTAATCTATTTGCCACCAACCAAAAAAGCCTCATTTGCGACAAATTAAGTTTCAGAAGAGTTAAACTGCAGAGATTTCTCATTTTCTCTGTTTCAGGGCGGATGAAGAGTTTAAATTAACTGTTATTTAAATACTTAATTTGAATTATGTTATGATACATTCAATAAAACTGGTTGTTTTTGTTTTTTTTTTACACACAGCACCCTGCTAGTAGGTACTTGCCAGCAGAGAGTGACAGGCACCTCTGCAGGGCAGTGACCTGCTGGGTGCAACTTTGCAAACACTCACTGATCCAGGGGTGGATTGACAGCCAGCCTGGTCCCAGAACGCTGACCCCAATCCCAACAACAACCTGACCCCACTTCCAGGTCTGCCACTTCCAGAGGAGCAAGTGGCAAACCCTCCCTGCTTCAGCTCACCCAAGTGGGTCAGCCCCGTGAGTGATGAAATCAAAACCTGCCACCGTGGGAGCTGAGAGCCCAGGAAAGCCCTGGCAGTGCCGAGGCTGTGCCTCCATCTGTGATGAAAAGGGGAATCTGGAAGGGGAAGGTTTGATAACTGCAGGGTGCTGGAAGAGATGGAAACAGGAGCCGCTCGCAAACAAACAACATTTCCTTTGTTTACTAAAGCAGACAGATTGAAAAACAGGGGCACAGTTTCCCCACGCTGCAAGAAGATTCCTGCTGCCCAGTTAAAAAAAAAATAAAAAATTAAAAAAGCTTTCTAAAGGTTGTTTTATGCCTTGTAATTATATTCCAAACGCCTCCTGCAATCAGAAAACTCACAGACTCGTGGAATAACCTGACCTGGAAGGGACCCACAAGGATCACTGAGGTCCAACTCCTGGAACCACAATCAAAAAATTACTATTTTCCCACTTCAGATTAGAATATAAGTATTTTCACCTCCGCTTATCTGTGAACAGACTTTCACAGGTGTTTGTAGAAAGCATGTCCAATAATGAAAAACCTCTAATTTAGAGGCTATTCATAGTGTAATTAATCATAGTGGAATGGTTTCTAACCGATACAATACTCTTTAGGAAAACAATCCCATCATGAAAATAATTACTATTTTTATATAATTTTTCTCTTTGCTTGTTTAAATCACATTAAGAACCAATTGTTTTGACTATCCTGATTTAAACAGTCCACCTGCTTTTCTGTACTAATTCTATACGAAGTCCTACAATTCTTGAAGAGTTAGAAAGCAGGAGAAAAAAAAAAAAAAGAACAAAGCCCAAAAAACTTCAGTGTTTTGCAAAAACCACTTGCAAACATTTCCTGGGAGAAAACCCTAAGTATTTAACCATAAAATGAATTTGGTTTTCTTTGCATTTATTTGTAGTTCCAACAACCTTCCATGAAATAGATTTGACACTAAATACTGTATTCAATTTACCCTTTTTCTGCTAGGTTAGTATCATTTTTCTACTGGTAGTTACAAGTCATTTGCAAACCATGGTCTTCCTTCCTCATGTAATTGTTATTCTCAAGTATTCTTCCAACACTAAATACAAGTAAATTTCAGATGCTGGTTCACTTGCTCCTGAACTCTGCACCCTTTCTGCTGGTTTTATTTGGTTTTTTGCCTGGGTATAACAGTCCCTTTAGCCACTTTAGTGATATTTCCTTCAGAAAACTGATTTGAACAATCAAACATTTCCACTGAGAAGAAAACCATGTAAGCAGCACTGGCATGAGAAAAAAAAACCACAAACACACACACGCACACTTAAATGCCACTTTGTGTGTGTGTGTGTGTGTGTGTATTGCAAAAGATATTCTTCATTTCACTTCTGCACATTTTACAAGAAATATCGATTCTCTGTGCATGAAAATGCATCTTCCTCTTTTCCTTATCTGCCCCTCCAATTTGTTACTATCAGCAATTGACATGTTTTTAAAAGAACCCTTTCTCAACACAAACTGTCCTGGCGGTGCAAGTGACTCAGGATAAAAAGCTGAATACAGTTGGTAAACATCCAAAATATGTTGACTGTTACTTTAGAAGCTGCAAAACCAAAAATCATGCCAAAACATTTACTGTATTTAGAAGAGGAAGGAAAACAAGAAGTTTAGTCTCCAGTCAGTAAGGCCACTGAAGTCAATAGTTCAGGGCAGGTGAAAGGCCAGAATCCCTGCAGTGGTACCACACTAACATTTCACTCTCAACTAAATTAAATTAAATATCTCACTAGCAAAACCTACACGCTCTCCTTCAGAAAGCCTCAAGTCCCTTAAAAAGAAAGTGTACCCAATTTCCACTATTAGCATGACACTGGAACATGGCTTTGCCCTATTTCCCTGCACAGTGAAACCAGAGACTTTAAACTATCTGGGCCTCCTAAAACACCCATGAGCCCTGAGGCTGGCACTAAGCAGAACAGCCACCCACCTTTAATCAGTTTATTCACACTTTTTCCTGCCTGTAGGCAACCTGGGTTTGCAGCTTATCCGGAGTTACAATAACAATAAAGATGGTGACTTTTTAGGTCGTAACAAGTACTTCCTGCTGTTTATTCACCTGACAATTAGATCTTACCACATTAAAAGATGGCTTTAATTTCTGCCCAGACCTAACTCAGGAATCAGAATGCCATCAGCCTCCACAGAAAGATTTAATCCTCGTTCCAAGTGGAACAGAAAAGGTAGTTCAGAGCAGCAACACTTGCTGTATTCCATTCATTATCTTTATCCATCACCATCAGCTGCCTCTTGTTTTGGATTTGGGATTGTGGCTTGTTCCCTACACAGCCTCTCAGAGGATGGAGCATTTCCTTGAACTGTTGTGCCTGGGAGATGCAGGATTACACCTCTCCTATCCTTTTGCCTCCCTTTGTAAACCCCAGTGCAGCCTGGCAGGACTACTGCCAGAAAATCAGGCATCTCTCAGCAATTTGCAGGGGTGGGACTGACGTTCTCAGAGGCACTTAAGATCCCAGCACTGACTTCAGGGCCAGATGCCCTCTAGTCTTCCCCGGGATTAAATGCCTGACTACTGTAATGGTTTGGATTTAAGTCGCAGGGATCACTTTTCAGCTTCCTTTGATCCCCCACCGTGCTGAGTGTCCTTTCTCTGAGCGCTGTGTGCTGACTTTCACTTTTGTTGGTCTCCTTAATCCTCTTTACAGCTCAGAACCAACAGGTGTCCTTCCTAAGAACAGCACAGACAAAGCAAGGAGGGCATCTAGGAGAAAAGCCCAGCACACTTCAAAGCCCAAAAATGAATTAATGAATACACGTGGACAAATTCATCACAACAAAACCAATGTTCTGCTAGGGGTGGGGAGAAGCAAGCAAGTGAAGTGCAGGCAGTGTTTTAATTAAAACAAACTCATACTGTACCATCCTGAACTGTGCCTTTAATCCACAAACTATGTGGCAGTGGGACCTCAGAACAACTGGGCTCTATCACACAAAGCCAGAGCTGCTATAAATACCAGCATACACAAATTCTAGCTGCCTGCTTTACGTGAAGGTAAACAGGAGACCCAAAACCCTGAAGCATGATTTTTATAGCACCACTGAGTAAGTGATTCTGAGAGGTTTCTAAGTAGAGAAGTACTAGTTAGTGGTGGTAATTTTTCCCCCCACCCTGCAAAGTCTTGGAAGCATATATATATATAGGAGGGGACACTTTGATCCATAAATGCTCTCCTAAGTAACAAAAACCCCACTGAAGGCCCCTGATGAAGGTATAAATGATAATCCAAACATGTCACTGATTGGAAAATGAGTTTGCCTAGGTCACAGGGCAGATTAAATAAATGGTTTCCATGAAACTACTAATCATTCTTAGAACATATTCAGAAGGGTATCACAGCCTCTGAAGCAGCATCGTAAGCATTTTGAAAATAAAGTAGATTTTACATTGGATTATGGGCTGCTTCTCTTGACTTTGCTCCCTTCTCCTAAATCACAAAGTCCACTATTGCACAAGATAGCTCCACTGGAAATTAATAAAGCTAATTCATAAGAATCAAAGGTGTCTTTGTTATCTCAACCACAGATTCAAAGTTTCTCTGAGGTTATGAGAGCAGGGTCAGAATATGGAAATTTCCTTTGATTTCTTTCCTCCTTCATTTTTTATATTCAATTTCATATCTTTATTCTCCCAGGAACAGCACAGTGTATATACTGGAGGGTGTGACTGACACAGCACAGCAATTTACTCCCTACTGAGCTGTGAAATAACCTGGACCTTCATCAGGTTATTCACCCCTTAAATACCTCCTTCTCTCTGCAGGCAAAGATGCCACCAGTTCTTGTACCTCCTCTGTGCGTGTGGAACGAGTGGTAAACCACTCTGCCTGATGAACCACACTCAGCTAACCCACAGTTGTCTCATTTGCTAATTACGTGGCTTCAACTAAAAGCATTCCCCTGCAAAAATAAAAAGGAGGGAAAGTCAGAAGGAGAAAGCCTTTACACAGTGCCAAGGAAGTCGCTCAGCCTCTCTGGGGTTTGTTTTCCATGCTCATGGTATAGCTGTACACTGGGAATCACAAGCATGACTTCAAATGGCATCCCCGAGCACCTCCGAGACATTCCATTTAACTGCAGTTTTTCTAACCGAGCAGATGCCCTTGTTCTTGTTCTCCTTTAATGGCACTAATCCCAGAACTACAACACCAAGACAGCTCCCTTCCTTCCTACACCCACCATCCCAGCAGCTCACGAGTCCTCAGCAGAACAGCTGAGTAAGTTAAAGGAGGCTCATTGCCACCTACCACCTTTGGCACTCACACCACGTTTCCAGATAGACAATAAAAGCTGGTTATGGATTAAACGGTCCCATCCTTCCACATGTCTTTCTTTTGAAAGCATGCAAATTCCAAGGAGGCTGATAAAACCTGCAGAAGCATGGCCACGCTAGCTCCATCCAACACCTTCTACCTATATTGCCTAATAACAGCAGCTATCTTCCTTACCCTAAACACAGCCAAAATCCTAAAACTGCCTACAATAACAACAGCCTGAACAAAAATCCCCTCACTCACCGCAACCCTAATACTAGCACTCCTATCTCTAGAAGGATTGCCCCCCTTGACAGGATTCCTACCAAAATGACTCATCATTCAAGAACTTATCAAACAAGAAATAGCCCCCATTGCCACAATCATTGCCCTCCTATCCCTTCTAGGACTCTTCTTTTACCTACGCCTTGCGTACTGTGCAACAATCACACTCCCACCAAACTCCACCAATTATATAAAACTATGGCAAACCAGTAAGTCAGTAAACACCATAACCACTATTCTCATAACCCTAACAATCATACTACTACCACTATCCCCCATAACCTTCACGATCACTTAGAAACTTAGGATTACCACCAAACCAAAGGCCTTCAAAAGCCTTAAACAAGAGTTGAACCCTCTTAGTTTCTGCTCCAGCCCCAGAGCAGCTGGGCAGGACACACAATTGGTGGTGGGACTTTGGGGCTCTGTGTGTGTGTGTGTGCACAGGTTCTGCCAGCTGCCTGCCTTCTAGGATCTTCCTTTCTGACTGATCACAAGCTGTTAGGAATGCTTTGAGCACTGCATTTCTCAGCCAGAGGACAATCACCATGCGCATTTACATCTCCACATCCTGTTTTTCCCTGGTTTCCCCAGGAAGGCACATGGGCATTGTGCATTCTACACTCTGGCTGCTCAACCCAACACAGTCTAAATCTAAAGAAACATTAAAATAAATCCAATGTGTCAAAAGCCAGCAGGGTGAGAAAGGGCACTGGAAGGGGAAGAGAACATCTGCTTTTAGATCTTCAAGTTCATACAATCTTTTCGTCACATTCTTTCGTCCTGTCCTATTTATTTTGTCCCAATAGCTTTGACTTTGGGTTGAGGGGTTTTTGGTTTTGATTTGCCTTTTACTTTGAATGGAAAACACACTGTTAGGGTGTTTCCCAGAAGCCACTGAGGTCATGTACAAGTTTGTTAAGGAAACTGATTCTTTATACAAAGGGAAATCTAACACAGTTTCTCGAAGTATTTGGTAAGGCATGGATGAAAATAAATTGGGCTGAAAAACCTGGGAATGAATACAGATGAAACTGCAACTAATGGCTCAGCAAAATACAGCATATGAGAAGATAACACCCATATTGAAGGCAGACACTGGGAAAGTCTCATAAGAACAGTCTGGGATTAACCTGCCACCCGTGAGCCCATCAGTGAATTCTTCTTTAAAATTTATCAAGTCTTTCCATGCACGTGTGCCCACACATATACACACAGAGGAATGTGTGATGTGCCTGTTCAATGTCCTAAAAATACCAGCTGAAGCTAAGGCACTGTCAGTACAGGACAACATATTAATGAGTTCAACAGCAGGAGGAATGGGCATCACCAAAGTCAGGGGTCACATACTCCTGCATCATCTGTTCTGTGCTGGAAGAAGAAATCCTGGCCCATCTGAAGCATCACCACAACACAGACAACAATTTAACTGCCAGTACTAAACAAATGAAATTGTCCTGACAGTGTTCTAAACACACAACAAGCTTAAAATGCTGCCTTGGCACTGCGGGGATCTCCAGCAGAATAGAAGGTCCTCCAGCCATTCATTCATTCATTCATGG
>VWZG01007187.1:7217-23928 GCA_013396735.1 Grallaria varia
AAACCCCCCCCCAAAACCCCTCCCAACAAAAAAAAAAAAAAAAACAAAAAAAAACCAAAACAAAACAAAACAAAAAAAAACAGCTACAGAAGCCCAAGACATTATGTTTGTAATACTATGTTTCAATAGCATTTGCAGATAACTCAGAAAACTTGTACACAATTTCTTTACTACAGACAATTCAGACAATAAAAAGAATTTTTTACCTTTTTTTTGGCTTTTTTATAAAATACTGATATGGAGGTGAGAACTAACTTAGTTAAGGTTTACTTGATGACATGTTACCTTTTTGAAATACAGTTTTTGGCCAACTAGACTTCTAAGCTGGAATACTGGAATTGGCAATTGGCAGGTAACATACAGCACCTACAGTGCCTATCGGTGTATTATTGAAAATGACCATCTGATTGAGAGTTTTCATCCTTTTCATTCAAGACAAAGGAGAAATTCTTCTGGATAAAAACAAAGACTGGAGGAAATTAAGTAAATAATAATACAAGTGAAATAATGACCTGTAATTATTTGTTAAAATTATCAGAAACTAGGAATAACAAAAAAAGGCCAATGTGGGAAAAAAAAAAAAAAAAGGTTGAGGAGTACAGACAGAATTAGATTTTTTGATGGATTTTTAGTGCTATCTGGTTTCTATATCTGAATTCTGTGAGATAATTTCATGAAAGGCTTTGGAATTGGGATTACAAAATTGGAGCTCTTCAGACAGTAAAGATTTTATTGTAAGTGCTACCTGAGAGGTGTTTGGATGACCTCTCCCTCTCCCTCTTCTTCTTCCTCTTCCTCTCCCTCTTCCTCTCCCTCTCCCCTTCCTCTTCACCCTTCTCCCTTCTCCCTTCTCCCTTCTCCCTTCTCCCTTCTCCCTCTTTCTTTGTCTATCACTACAGTTACAGATTCCTTTTACATGGCTTTTGGACATTCATAAAGTAGTAACTGGTATTAGCTGTTCAGCCAATATTGTCCAGTCCTGCATGTCCCTTGTCCCATCAATCAAGAGGATCTTTTGTTTAACAGCTCTTCAGTCCAACATGAAAATGTAATGCTGCAAGGAGCTCTACTAAAGAGAGCTTTTGCCTATATGCAAAGTGCCAACTAGTCTTGCTGTTTTCCTCTAATGATTCTCTAACTGCACCAACAGCCAGAAAAGAAAAAGCAAATAGAGTACATGTTGCCACAGTTAGCTAGCAAGCAAACTAAAACAGGCTGCCTAACAGCTCAAGAATAGCAAGGTAACTATCATGGTCAAAGTGAAAATGGATTCATATTTCATAGGTCTATCCAATTCCTTCCTTTGTTAAACAACCAATATATCTAATTAAAATTATATCTTTTTCACAAATACCATTAGCTAGAAAATCAGTAACAGCACAGGATTTCATTTATCCCGGTAAAACTCAATGATTCATAACAACATACCTGTTGCAAAGTGAATTCTGTAGTTTTACATGAGTAATTATTTTATGGTGCATGCAGTATTGACAACATTTTCTAATTACCTCTTTTTTTTCCTATTTTGAATCTAAGATGAATAAATTGCTATTAAATTGGAAACCAAATGTTTGTTTATATTCTAATTGTGACCAAAAGTCAGTTAGGATCAAAACATACTTTAGTGGGAAAAAAACCCGTTTATTTGAATTTAGTGTTAATAAAAATTTTACAAGAGAAATACAAGGCATTTAGAATGTTGGAATAATTTATGTCTGTAAGTTACCATCTAGTCTCTGGTTTTGGTTTTTTTTTTATTTATTTTTTTTTTAGAACAAGAGACTGTTTCATTACAATATGAGCAGCTTATAATTTAACTTCAGGGTTTTTCCAAACAACAGTCTTGTTTTCAAATTGAAAGGAATTACCAGTGAAAAATGAAGCATTGATCTCTGCAGTTTAAAGATTATTAGAAGTGTTAGAATATTTTTACAGGGGCTCATTCCTACATTGTGGTGTATTATATGCAATATTTTAATATAATTTCTGAATGAGTGATGTTGTCCTGGGAAATATATACACATTTTACAGAATAATCTTCTGTAAACTTACCAAATGTCTAGAACAGCAAGTGAAATCTCCCTTGTAAAGATCACAAATGGGTAACCACAAGGAGACAGCAAAAAATAATTCTCTAACTCTTTGAGTCAGCAATGTACTCAACCTGTCAGCTCAGTTATAAACAGATTTCCATCCCATCCTATCCTCATAAATGAAAAGATAATGATGTATACACCACCCAGATCCCTGAGAAAAAGTCCTTAAAAAAAAGTCTTCCTATTAGGACAACAGGAATTTAATATTTCTGTGTATTTAAAGGCAAACACTTTCAAATCTGCATATCTATGCAGTATACAAATATTTTACATAGAGTTTTTTTATGCTATAAACCAATAGCCTGGAAAACAATTAATACTTTTAAATTTTTACTTAGCTACGGCAAAAAGCAATCACACACTTAATCCTACTAAAAGCACAACATACTAGAATCCCTCAATTCATTTTTTTTGTTTTCCCTATTAAACTGTCTTTATGAGCATTCTCACATTTACCCTTTCCTTTCTCTCCCTCATCCCACAGCAGAGGATGTGAGGAAGCAACTGTGTGGTACTCAGTTGCCTACCAGGGTTAAACCAGAATATCCATCCACCTTTTTTTTTTTTTTTTTTCCCTTTCAGAAAGTTATCTTAAATAAAGGTATTCTTTTGGGATAGCAAGAACCAAATGACTGGAGTTTTTATCAGCAGATTTCTTCAAATCTCTTGCAGGGAGGCAAATGCTACAGAAGATCACAGGAGTACATGTGATAGACTCTCCTTACAATTCTCAGGTTATAAAGTCATCAGAGAAATATGAACCTTGTATATTCTACTAACACTATTGTCTAAAAGCTGGCTAGGAAATAAGTCCATAAAGATACTGCTACAAGAGTACTCATACTACAATATATTCAGACATTTTCTGAAAAAAAAAAAAAAAAAAAAATCTAAGAAGTGTCAATATAGGAAATGTTGACCATCTGTTATCAAAATCACTCCAGGGGAAGTAAATCTATTTCCATCCAAAGCATACCATAATTTAACTAGTAGCTAAAGAATTACTGTTTTACCCAAATACCATAATTTAACTAGTAGCTAAAGAATTACTGTTTTACCCAATCTGCCCTAATATGTCTACAGGATAACATCCAGCTTCTCACTTCTGGAAGGTTTATCAGAGTGGATCTCTGTCATACCACTAGAAACATTATTTGTTGCACCTGCCAAGAAAAATGCATCGACCCAATGCTAATGTCAACATGGGAAGAAGCAATGCCGAGCATTTAAAACTTCCTATTCTCATTTATAGCTTGCTTTACAGCAAAGCAAGCAATTACAAGAAGGTTAGAACTTTAGACAAACGTAGGAAGAAGGTTACTTGAGGTCCTACATCAATTTATTAAGGTCCAACGCATCAATGGCTCCAAATGGAAAGTAAAAGTATCTCTTAACAGGCTGTAAAGGTCACATAAATTAAATGCTAATACATCCCACTGAATGTTTTTATTCTTATGACTCATTGTTCTCCCTTTTCCAATTTCCATCCAGTGTCACTCACGAGTTACTTGTTCTAGCTTACATTGTGCGCATTGATTTTCATTACCATGTTAGCAGCTACCCTTTTTTAGCCCAACATCTTCTTTTTATCCCTGGTGTTTCTTTTACTCCTCTTCCAAATGCTTGAGAAAGGCAGACTAGCATAAGAATGTAATGTCAATGACAATGTTATCTTTATGTTACTACAAGAATGTCAAGGATTTGTTCTGTTTCAGGAACAAAAAAACAACTACCTTGGTGACTGAAGTATACTTGCTGAAGATATTCACTGCTGCCACTCAGAGAAAAAAACTGATATATGTTTAAAGTGTATATTATGATATTGAAAGAAACTATGAGGATTTTTTCATCAGTGATGAGAAGCACAGAACTATAATGTTATGAAGTATATACATAAACACAGCAGCAAAACTTAAGAGGAAATGTCAGGCAATGATTTCCTCCCTCTTCTTTAAACATTATTTTAGAGCAAAAGGGATGTCTCATTTGTAATAACTATTATATAAATGAAGATATAAGAACTCAAGTGAAATTTCTTCCCATGCCTATGAACAAACCTTCCAATTTGCAATCCCTTGTTCACTCAGTGAATCTCTAAGACAGATAGCTTTATGTTAGTAAAGAAAAGAAATACCAAACCCACAATTAGTATAAATTGCTAAACTAGCTTTGAGAGAGACAGGTGTTTAAAAAAATGTCCATACATTGAATATGATATAAAGTCACTCTCACCCTGTTTAAAACTTTACACTTTTCTGGCAACTTGTGAGGTAAGACATCAAACACTACCTGACAGACAATGAGGTCAGCAAGAAGTCATGTCACATAGCAAGCAGATCACAGCAGCAGCATTGCTGCTGTCATTTCTATCTTCAGCCCTGACAGCTGCTGCATGCATCCCTCCTGCTCTGCAATGGGATAGAAGCCTCTTCAATGCCTCTGTGCCTCAGTGTTTTTCCAAATCCTGTTCCATAACCTTTTCCAATTCAATTTCCCCTCCAAAAGCTTTATTTCTGCAAATTGCTGGGGTCTGCTAAAAATGCTCATCCATGCCAAGGTATGCAAGCTTTTTCCACAATATCAAAACATCTGTAACAACATCTTACTCTTTTCATTAACAAGCTCATTTTATTCCTTATACCGAACCTTCTTGTAAGACGCAAAACTTCAGTTCTACAGAACAATATTCTGGAAATAAATCCATGACTGAGAGCATCACCTGAACTGCTTTGCTGTTTTCACTTGGGGGACATTTTTCACTGAAGTGTTAAATAAAGGTGAATTCTTCTTTATGAGAGCTGGAGGGGAATAAGGAGGGAAGAATAAGGTAATGACTTAGTAAAAAGGTTTCTAAAGTAAGATGAAGCATGGGTACGCTAACACAAACATGTAAGTTAGGTATAAAAAGGAAATAGGAAACCAGTTTAAGAGCAAGGAGGATAAAAAGAACAGGTGACAGCAAGTCAGAAAGAATGAAGAAGGTACGGCATTAGGCAGCTATCAAACGTCTTTGACATCTGTGCATTAATACAAAAAGCACAGGGGGCAAACCTAGAAAATCTTGCTTTTTTTTGTTTTAAATTATGAAAATCATATGATAAGCATAATAGAGAGGTGGTGTAGTATCCTATAGGACTGGAAAATTATGATAATATTATGTGCAGGAAAGACAAGAAGACCAAAGGAGGAGGTAGTTTTTGAAAGAAATGCTATGGCACAAACCAAAGCTTTTGTTAGGAAATGCAGTAAAGAACAGACTCTGGCTAAGCCACCATCATTTTGTTCAAAACATAGGCAAGCAAGCACCTCAAAAATATAAAATGCACTGTGTTGCTATATATGAGTAAAAAGAAATATCAAAGAAAGAGGTAAAATAGACAAAGTCAAGGCATAAAAATAAAAATCAGAGACATCTAGGATGAAATAATTCTGTAAGAAATTTAAAACCAGGAGCAAGATTGAAACCATTTATTCAATGCTCAGTGAAGGAATGTTTTCCAGATAGAATGAATGAAGTCAGAGACTGCAGTGTTCTCACAGCAGCATTGCTTCTAAAAGTAAATACAGGACAGGTAGCTAATACAATTAATATTGGTAACAAGATGTTATGATACCTGTATTAGATAGGAAAGATTAATTGAAGAACTTAGATGAGAAAGATGCTTTGCAATCCTATTACGTGTGTAACAATATAAGCTTACAACCCAGAGCCATGAGACACGGGAGAAATCCATGCACAACTGCTAGATGGAAAGAGATGTGAACTCCCCCTGCAGGGGATGGAACAACACTGGACAAGGTGTGCAGCCGTAAGCAAGGCAACTGTGAGGTTATGGGGTTATCAAGTGAGAAGACATTCAGAAAACCCAGTGACCCAGTAGCAGCACATTAATATGTTGATAAAATAAAACCACCTCATCAAAGGAATCAGAAATGCTCAAAGACCACACACTGTCCACGGCAATTTGCAGGTTTTTAAAGCCCTGGGCCTAATGAATTTGCTACTAGTGTAGTACATGAATTGGCTGAAGCAGTTTCAGAATAATTAGTCATTCTCTGATTAAAAATAAGTATTTTCCACTCTAATTCCTCTCTAAATTCTTCCTATGATTGAATAATTATCATGCCTTGTGGACAGAGAAAAATTACTAAATGTCAACCATCTTCATGTTTGTGAGGCAAACAGATCATTGAATATGATTTAACAGCATCATGTGGATTAAAAAAAAGAAACCGATATATAAGGAGGATTACTGCCTATAAGAAAAATAAAGTAAATATTTATATATATATCTCAGGCAACAATGGGAAGGGCTCAGCTGAAATAAGAGATCCATTTTGAATACCACACCTTAAGAGAGATGTGGAGAAGTTAAAAAGGAACCGTTATGACTATTCTGGCATAAGGTTATTAAAAAAACCAAAGTGTGTGAGAGGGGAGAATAAGTTACAACTTAGAAATATAAAAGACTTCAGTAAACAGGACTGGGGATAATCTGTTATCTGTGTCTACTGAACATGCAAGAAGTAATGGTTGAGATGATTTGTAGCTGAGAAAAAAACTCACAAAACCCAGCCCTGTGAATTATTTTTTTTGAGTAATTTTTATGATAATTACATCTACAGACAGAACTAGCACACATTAACATAGTACAATTCATCTCTTAAGACTGTGTTGGAGATTAAATTCCTTTTCCACCTCTATCCATCCTTAATCTTCTAAGTGCTATACCCAGAAGGCCAACCCTGAACTTCATTTTATTTAAACTGAAAAAAAAGCAGTAAAAGGCTATTATGTAATGTATACTTTCAGATATCTTTCACTTCTACACAGTAACTGAACAAAGTAGGGGCACCAAGTATGAGCCAATCTTAATCATTCTGACCCTCTTTTGTGAAATCTAAAATAATAAAATGTTCCGTTACCCTAGATTCATCACAAATAATATTTGCAGGCTGGTTTCCATAGCCCTCTAGGGATATAAACATAATTTGAAAAACTAAATGCCTACTCACATTTTGTTTAGTAGTAGCTCACCATCCATTTGCTTTTTTAGGGTTGTCACTTTAGACTACTGGATTTTCAGATGTATCTTATAACATCACTGGAAACAGGAAACAGCCCAAGGGCCTGAACACAAAATGGTCAATGCTTATATACCCACTGTGTCTTCAAGGAAAGGAAGATAGAATGATTCCAACTGTGCAGAAGAAATGCTGTCTGAAAGAGGTAAAACAATATGAAAACTGTAAGCACGCTGGTATTAAGGATGACCTGTCTCCAATATAATGGTTAATTCTCTCAGATATTTCAACAGTTTCAAATCACACTTAGCTCCAATGTGATATGTCATTTATCATCAAACACAAAATATTATGTTTCTAAAGTGATTGTGGTGGAAAGAAGCAGAGGAAACAAATCAATATTGATTAATTTACAGAAAACTTCTTAAAAAGAAAAAAGGAAAAACTCAACATTTTATTAAATTGGCAAACTACTTCCTCATCAAACTTGAAAGTTCACAGATTTATTTTACTCTATTTTTCATGTTTTTTTTCACTTAAGCAGACAAATATGATACATAGTCAATGAACAGGGATGAATCTGAGTTAGGGCAGGTTATTTCAAAACTCTGTGAGCTATTCCCCAGTCTTTCCTACTTGGTTTATAAATGCCTTATATCTGTGACAGTCTCTAACAGCCCACAAAATTTCCAATCAAAGAATTCCATGCAAAGACTTCCAGAAGTACAAGAAAATTCAAGCAGCTAGACTAGACTAGTTTACACAGGTCCTACTTAATGCTGGAAGCCCAACACACTATAGACAGATGTATTTGTTTGCTTTTTATTCCTGCATAGTGTCAAATGGGTAAAGCTGCATATCCTCAGATGTGCACTCCGGGTCATGTGTTTCATCTCCCAGTAAACAGCTCAGACATCCTGGTTCTTTTCTCCTCCATAAATCCATTTTTTCTCAATCATTCCAAAAGCAAGTATGGCTCAGGACCTCAAGGTTATAACTGTATCCTATATTTTTGATAGTCCTAAATAATCAGAAGATTTGATTTTAGGTTTTAGTTGGTATGCAGTGGTAATAGAAGTGTTCCCTCTCTAGTTTGAATACTGATTGTTAGTTCAGTTTGAGTTCAAAACAAAACAAAACAAAAAAACCCTCCAACAGTTATGGTATTATGATTCATTTTACATTTCACTAAATAATCTTCATGTGCTCCTCAGCCATCGGTATAACTCACATTTCAGAGATAACAGGATGACAGACTAAGGAGAGTGGATATATTTAGTTTAGGGGTGGTAGTGGTTGTGTTCCTTAATTATAATACATTATATGGACAAAAAGCAGCCTAAAGCTCTTCAGTGATTCTGAAGTCTTTGCTGTCCTGCAAACAAGGCAATGCACAAATTGATAAGAGGTCAGTGCCCTGTGCAAAAACACTGCTGCATCTCAAAAAGCCCCATTACTTCACATACCTATTAGTAGCTAGTAAGTGATATATGACAAAAATTATTTTTTCTTTATCATTAATTAATTCTTAATAAATAATAGCCTTTACATACTGAAAATTATCCAGGAACTATAGCTGTACACCATAAACATTGTTGATGGCGTAGGATATTCTTAAAAGTATCAGAGTACACCATAAAATCAGTGTTTAAATATGTGTAAAAACTGAAGAAGCATTAGAAAAAAAAAAAAAATTAGTAAGCATATGTAAAATATCATAGCATCGCCAGAATTCTCTGGATGTGTGTAGTGATACCTAGAGATAGCCTGTCCTTACAAATAAATATAAAGGGACATATAATTGTTGATGTCTGAGCAATTTTTTACTGTTTCCTCTTGCTACTGTGTCACATGGTCTCTTAGGCAGTTTCAGCGCACTGTTATTCAAATTAGGTCTATTCAAATTTAACCAATTCTTGTGGACCCTGGTTATATAGTCCAGGACGACTATACCTGGAAAAGATATGACAGTACTTAGCGACACACTAGGAGAAATGTTGTATGCTGAGCCAGAATTTACACATTTTGATATTAAAAAAAAAAAAAAAATTCAGCTAGATAATAAAGTTTCTCACAAAGGAGTTCAGGGTCTTTTTAGCCTGTCACAGTAAGCCATTTATTAGCAAGAACCAGGATTTCAAAGCATTCAATTTTTATTCCATTATATTGCATCATACAGATGAAAGTCAAGCATCCATTGTTGGCAGGAAATGTGAAGTAAAAAGCAATAATGAACATAAGTGTAAAAGGAACATCACTGTAACAGAACCCCCACAGGGCAGAAAGAAAGTAGATGATCAAGTTCTGAGTAATAGTTGGGCAACATTAGAATATAAGAAACGTTACAAAAACATTGCTTATAATTTTGGAAATTTTGTGAACAGAAAAACATACAGGATGACATAAAAAACACTAAAATTTTAGGATTAAAATATGTGTATAAAAAAGCTCATAAATGAAAGTTTGTAATTTGATTTCCCTTGTAATTTTATATTATAATCTTATGTGAAAGATTTAATAAGTCTAAAATATTTGGCAGTGTGAGACTTACAACACTGTAGTATTTAAGTGAGAGAACTTGTTCTATTAAATATATAATTCTATTTATAGCTTTGGATGCGAAAATTTCTGCTCAATGCAGCCTAAAGCAAAAGTGCAATTAAGCACTTCATAGGTAATAAGAATGATCAGCTCAGCATAGGTTCTCATGGCCAAGCTCCAATCACATGTATTCTATATAAAATTCATTCATTCCAACTGTCCTCTCCATTTCATTGCTAAAGCAGAATGTGCATTGTGGTCCTTAAATCAATTACACCAACTACCTGAGAAATATTTATTGAACATTGAAAGGTTATGCAAAAAGTCAGTGCCTTCTCAGAATTACATGATATTAAAATTACCCCTTCATTAAAATCAAGGTGGAAACCACTGAAGTGTCTGAAAAAATTACACATCCTGAACACAGTACTACTAAGCATCAGCTGAGACAAATACGTAAGGCTGATGGCTAACCGGAAGTTAGAAATAGTTAACCTCAAAAATACAGAGCTGTTTTAGTCTTATTTTCTGCTGGAAAATTAGTCTCAAGACAAGGCTCAGCTTCGATTAAGGACTAAGTTGCCCAAAAGTACCTGAGCGTGTACATATCTGCACAGCACTAAAATAAAAATCAAATGTGCTAAAATTTTTATATCTGACCAAATCCTTTCAACAGTAAGGGAAATTAAACACAAGCTCAAGTAATTTGCAAAATGCTTGGATCTCCCATGCACATGAGTTTATCGACATACACTGGCCCTCAAACTTCTGCATTTTTCTTTGTACGAGCCCCAGGTTCGCAATACATAGTAGGAGGTGACTTTATTCCTTCCTGGAGGCAGACTCTTTCCCTCTAATTATGAAGAGGGCACCAGAAATCCACTGACAATGAGGAGCTCCCACAGCGCTGTCCAGCCCTGAATCTCCTGGTTCTTCACATGGGTGACTCTTCCGCCTGAACAAGCGCAGAGTACTTCAAGCATGGCCTAATTGACACCAGCACCTGACTGCTGCTGTTAACCAAAATGCCTTTCAGAGAAAGAACCAAAACACACAGAAAGAGGCCGCGTAGATTAACTCTTATTTGCTCTCCTTCAGGATTTTATTTTAAATGAGCAGGAAAAAAGACTCTATTACAGTCTTTTCAAAGTCCAAAAACTGTAGATTCCTTGTGGGTGCCAGTGTGGACTAACAAAGAGAAAGCAGGAGAGCTGATCATTGTCACCATCCCTTTCTCATGCAAATCAGTTGTCACAAACTCCGAGGAGCTCAAAAAGAGCTGTAGCCTGGTCTAGGAGTATCATAAGACTAGTGGAATATCTGGATGTACTTTTTTCCCCTTTAGCTGAGGAGAACTTGATTGAACCCTGTTGGAGAGACAGTTCTACAGACATAAGGGTTTATTTCTCTGAAAATGTTTCTGTCCTGCACAAGACATTATAAGGCTATTGAAACTTATTGTTAAATTGTTTCAAAATTTGTTAAGGCAGGACATTTTGCTCCCATTTTAAAGGAATTGTAATTTCTTTTGCCTTTTGTTGTCTCAGCTGGTTAGAACATGGTGCTACTAACACCAAGGTTGTGGTTTCAATGCCTGTAAGGGTCATTCACATAAGACTTGGACTTGATGATCCTTGTGGGTCACTTCTAACTCAGAATATTCTGCGAATTCCACCAATTCTTTACTTCCTAAAAAGTGACAGCTATCTCCATGACAATGTTTCACAGTGCTTTACATCAGAGAAGATGGATATTGCAGGAAAATAGGGTTTTATTTCTGAAGCATGTTGACTTCATTACATCAGTCCAATAACAGATAATTTCATTTTTTGCCTTATTTCTATAGTCAAACATCAAAGACAGATTATTCCCACACTGTAAAAGGTAGGGAAGGGAAAAAAGGGCTTCACTTGCAGCTAATATATACCTAGGCTTTTCTGTTCATCTTCATGAGAAAACAACCAAGTTCACTTCAACAAACAACTTTTAAGCTAATATCAAAAAGTATGTGTCAGTGTCAATACCCTTAATGTAGCAGTTCTCTTTTCAATTTAAATAGCCTTCTCAGTTTGCCCTGAGTACTGTAATCTCCAAAGGGCAAAGCCATAGCAGCAAACTCATTCAGACTCTTTCTGCAGGTGTCTGAAAAGATGCTACACCTATGTTTTGTATGTAAGAACAGCACCTATGATTGTTGGGAACCTGTGCTTTTGTGACTTTCATGTTTTGTTTAGAATTTCTCTAGGCACGCAGACCCTGAAACATGTCATTTATGTCCTACTGCAGTTGTAGAGCAGGATGTGGTTTTTTTCTTTCACTGTTGCAGCCTAGGTACATGTTGCTTAAATTAGATGGTTGTCACAGTAGATATAAATAATTTTGACAGCCAGGAGTACACACTAAATACATAAGTTCCACAGATCTGCAATCAACTTTATCTGACAGACTTACCCCAGAAACAGTTTTTAAAAGCATTTTTTCCCTTTTGATCATCTAGACAAGTTGGGTGACAGACACTTTTCAGTCACCCCTTTATATAAAGGATCTAACGATTTCCAGCATAAATAATGTATTTACTTACCTACCTAAAATTCTAACTAAATTATGCACTCTGGGATTGAAAGACAAAAATCTACTATTCAACAGGTGTAATGTACAGAGAGGGTATGCACGGGATTTTATAATGGAGATGAGGAGATTCTAGCGATTTTACTTCTTTCAAAAACATTCTGAAATGGTCGTACACATATTTCCAGGCTTTTCTGAACAAAATAAAAAATCATTAACTTCTGTTTGCTTTTCAACTCCAAATGCTCCACAAACAGCAACAACCTCTTTAATTGACTATATTTTCTCTTCCCTCTCTAACTTCAACAAAGACATTGATAGGTTGAATTATTTCATCTTTCCAACACACTTTCCTAGCTATCCACATATTCTTTTTATCCCTTCAATTTATTTTACCTCCCTGTTATCCACATAACACTTTCTGCAAATTCTCTTAATCTCATGTCAAATTTATTTCTACTCAAATCCTTGGCAAAACCATTATTTCTTCTATCTGAATATCATGCTTCTTTTGCATATGGCCTTGTCCTTCATTTATTGAAGGATGGTGCAGTGCATTTTCACGTGAATTAAGAGATGCAACCTTTACAACACTTTCTAAATTTCAAAGTTCGTCTGTTCAGGAAATTAGATGAATGCTTATTTGAAGTGCTTCAGGTATGCATATCAATCAATCCTAGGAACTCTCTGTTCCTCCACAATGTCAACTGACTTATCACAGTTATATTTCTACTTTTTTGCAGTGTGTGCACACAACCACATCTCACTGGAGACTTTATCTTTGGTGATTTATGACATGCTACATCATCTTTCTGTACCTGCACTTGATTTTTTGTCTGCCTCCTTCCATGTTCCAGGTGAAGCATGCTGCCTGCTTTAGCTGAAGCTTTTATAAGCTAATACATTTTAAGAAACCCTTAAACCACACATAAAAAAATCCTCCAAAACATTCTACTCTTCCCCTCTTGAATATTCTTAAAAATTTTATTGTTTGCATTAAATGTAACCACATGAAAATTACACTGACATGCATACACACATGTATTAATCCAGAATAAGATATTAAGAAGCCAAAATTTCAGTAAATAGCTTTCTAGAAAACTTTTTTTAAAAAAAATTCATTTGTGAAGCCTTAAGCTTCACGCCTTTATATCCATGTTTCTATCAGAACTAGGACACATATTTAGAATTGCCTTTCTTCTAAGGGAATTCACAGCATGTCAATTCACCAGAGTAAGCAAATCTTTTTTTTGTTAGTTAATTTACTTCATATTTGTAGGCTGTCCTCAGTTTCAGTAGATGAATTTTAGTGGTGGGGGGAAGTGGGGAGGCAGGCGGGGGGCAGGTACAGGGGTGGCTTCTGTTAGAAGCTGCTAGAAGCTTCCCTTGTCCTACGGAGCCAAAGATAGTTGGCTCCAGGAGGGACATCCGGCTCCTGGCCAGGGCTGAGCCAATCAGAGATCACAGTAACGCCTCTGTGATAACATATTTAAGAATAGAGGGTTGTTGCACAGAAGAAATTCCAGGGAGTGAGAACAAGAGATAACAAAGCAGACACCCAGGTCGGTGCTGAAGGAGAGGAAGGAGGGACTCCACAGGAGTAGGGGAAGGACTCAAGAGCTGTGGTCCCCTGCAGCCCATGGAGGACCATTGGGGTGCAGAGACCCACCTGCAACCCATGGAGGAGCCCATGCTGGAGCAGGTGAATGCATGAATGCATGGGCTGTTACCCCATGGGAGGCCCAGGATGGAGCAGGGTCCTGCAGGAGACTTGTAGCCTGTGGAGAAGCAGACCCACGCTGGAGCAGGTTTTTCTCGGTAGGACTCGTGGCCCTGTGAGGGGCCCACATCAGTACAGCTCATCCATGAAGGACCGCACCCCTAGGGAGGAGTGACCCTTAGGACAACAGATGTGGAAGAACTGCTGCCTGAGGGGCGGACTCACATTGGAGAGGTCTATTAAAGACTGTCTCCCATGGGAAGGACCCCATGGAGCAGGGGAAGGACATAGAGCTGTGGTCCCCTGTAGCCCGTGGTGAAGACCATTGTGAAGCAGGATGTCCCCCTGCAACCCATGGAGGACCACTGGGGTGCACAGACCACCCCCTGCACCCCATGGAGGAGTAACCCCGAGGGGTGGAGTCACATTACAAGCAGCAGCAACAACAACTGACTGCAACCCCCATAGACAGAAGGAAGGGTGCGAGGAAGGTGTATTTGTGTTTTTAAGACTGTTTTATTTCTCACTCTTTGGCTCTTATCCTGTTAGTAATAAATTTAAGTATTATCCCACTTTGAGTCTGGTTTGCCCATGAAGACAGTAAGTAAGGGATCTCTCCCAGCTCTTATCTTTTCCTCTCTCCTCTGCCTAATTGCAGAATGGATTTAGTGGGTCCCTGGAATCTGGCCAGGGTCGACCCATTACATAGGCAAAGTGTATTATAGGAAGCAGACATAGAAAGATAGAGAAGCATTTGAGTGTGTTAATTGTTAAAAGAATTTTACTGGGACGAGAAGGAAAAATTCACATTATTGCATACATGTACAAAACTGTTAAAATCTTGTATCTTATTACATAAATGTTATGATTCTTCTCTCCATTCTTGGCAAAAGGCAATAGTTTTACCTCTAGCTAACCCAGCTAACCCTGACCAGACAAACCACACAATCTCTAACCATCCAAAAGGAAGGCTTCACCTATAGCTGGCACAGCATACAACTGTACCTCAGCTAGTGATTGCTTATTAGAAATTACACTCTAGTGACTAACATTTTAATGTAGACCACATAATTGATAGAAAATGCATCTTTCATTGCTGTCCTTATAATATTTTTATTTTCTGTACAAATTTAGTAAGCGTATAATACAAAACAAGGCAGTATAGGTCATGTGTACAGAAAGTAATGGAATCTTTTGACATTACAAAAATATTCACTTGGAACACTGCTTCTGTTTCAAAGGTGAGATCTTATACAATGACCTCATTTGGTACTAATTTTGACTGATTGTATTTCCTCCTTCAGTTGGGAAGGTATTATAATAACTCACGAAGTAATAATTTGCAATTGATTCTCAATGACTACAGCATATTTTCATATTATTTGAACTACTATAATAAACATCTTAAAACCAAGAAAAATGCACAACAAAAAACCGAACACACTCCTCCCTCCCCCCAAAAAACTCCATCCTTACTTTTGAGAGAAAGAAAACATCTGACTTAAGAACTTAAGTAAAAGCAGGAGTAGCATTTTGAATTTTTCCCCAACTCTTTACAGGGAGTAATGTTTTTGCATCTAGAAACTTTACTCAGACTGAAAGTTAGAGCTAAGTAAGTAAACATGGACTATGACATTGAAAACACCTTCAGAAATTCAGCAAGAATGTGATCTGTAGTGATTGCAGATACCTACAAGCATTATCTTCAAAAAATAAGGAATTAAATGACTATTCATTTAGCACAGGACCTGCTAATTTTGCTGAATCTCAATGAAAATATCAGGAAAATATGCAGCATTCCTGAGCTGTTACTGCTTTTCTGGATGCCGGATGGTATGAATTTTCCCAAGCCAAAACTAGAAAATAAAATGAAAAACAAGAATGCTATCACAGATCTTGGTTTTCTGTTAAACATTACAGGATGCTGAAGTGGATATTGCCTTGAGCTAGCTAAGTATTAAAGTATTCTACAGAGATATAATGCACTAATACTATAAAATTCCATTGACAATTGCCTCGAACCAGTTAAGTATTTAAGTATTCTACAGGGATCTAACACAAGAGACTAAAAATCTATTTCTATGTGGTAATGACAGTCAATTTTTGTGAGATTTTTCAAATCGATATTTATAGGCACTTGCAAAGAAAAAAAAAAAAAAACCAACAAAGAGAGTTTTGTCCTGTGCATGAATTGGTTTGCTATTTTACAGTCACTATTAAAATTCATACATACATATCTATCATCAAAGCAAGGTATTTTGCTGGTAGGCATAGAAACTGAGAACTAGAAAAGACTATCTCCTTGTTTCATACAATTATCCTCTTGCCACGAGATGGCACCAAAAGATTAAAAATATCTGCATTCCTAAGGTTCCCATCACAAAAAATGAACAAACTTTTCAGGGAATTGCACAAGAAACGTCTTCAATATTTGACTACCCATTTGGTTTGCAAGTTATGAATACCATTCTGCTTACTTTGACAAAGCACTGAAATACAGAGATTTACCACAGAGTTAGTGAATATGGTGAAAAAAAATTGTTTTACTAAAGCTTATGTTTCCTACAAGCAGTGGACATTTAGAATTATGTATTTCCTCTTCAGGAAGGAAAGCAAGAACATATGCAGTATATTAAGAAAAAAACCCGAACAGACTCAAGAAAAAACCCATCAAAAATGTATAGTCTCCCCTAAGGAAAATTCATAGAAGTTTGACAACTTAGCCATTAACAATTATTCCTTTACTCAACTCAATTTTCCC
>VWZG01007187.1:23987-63197 GCA_013396735.1 Grallaria varia
AAAAAAAAGCTTCTCACAAATTTAGTAAGCTCTTAAAAAAGCTGCATAGTATATAAAAACTATATTTCTAGCTTATAGGATATCAGCTTGTCAAATGAATGCTTTTCTATCCCCACAGCAAAACCTCATCCTTCACAAAGAGTAGTACTATATGACACAAACGGCTCAGAGTGGACTGACATCAAACTGAAACAAACCCCAGAGCCTCATATGGGACAAAAAAATTCAAACCGTAATTACTTCACTAAAAAATATTTCATGTATCTATTAAAAAATACAGTAAAGCAATTACTAAAAATGGTTCATAGCCTTCTACCAGAATGAAACCAAGCACCTCAGAAAATAAAACTACCAATTAAACAGCAATTTTATTTAAGTCAGTGTAGTTCCACCTTCGAAGAAATAACGACCATGAAAAATGTAGGATTATAAAAGAATTATGTTTGTGTCAGTATTGTCCTATCTTCACTGTCAGTATTTTTGATTGTACACAAACATGTTAAGCTACCTTCAAACACTTTTTCTGCATATCACTTCATTTGAACTCATATTTTAAAGCACTAATGGATTACTCTGGAGAAGTCAGTGTTTGATTAAACATTAGAATCACTGAGATGAATACTGTTTACTTAGAATTGAATTTAGTTCTTTAGAGTATTCTTTTTTTTTTTTCTGTAATCATGCCATTATTACACATTTTTTTTCATGTTATTTTCCTGATAACGATCAGCCCAGCTTCAATCCACTATAATGACAACAAAATAGCTTCTAAACTTTCCAGGAATCATTTTTTTTGGTGCCAAGGCATCATGGTTTTTCTTGTGGTGGTCTTTTTTTTTTTTAATTGAAAAGAAGAATTTTAGTATACTAGAGGTAGAAATGGACTCCAACCAACATACCCAGAGTAACAAGGAGCCAGCCATGTCACTAAAATCAAAAATGACCGAATAGGCATAAATGCCTCTAAGACAAGACTCTTTGGGTGCTTTTCCAGAGACTGAGCTGGAACCATTTAACCGGCAGCTGTGGGTCTGATCCACCTAGGCTGCTTTTATGCTATTAGACCTGACTTTCACAGCCTATTCAAGTGGCAAAACAACCTCAGACTCTATACATAAGCACTTACTGGAGGGACCTTGATGACTGGAGCCATGGAGAAAGGAAAAGGAGAGTATTTCTCTCCTGAATGTACATAATCCAAAATTTAACAATAAAACACTGTGTGTTAACATAGGGTTTTTATCCTGTTATTTAGAAGACTGAAATACTTGGAGCTTTACCATTTGTGTTTAAACCCAGCTAAGTGGTTGTTAGAAGGGAAAACTTAAAAGCTCACTTTCAGACAGCTGTTTGTAAGTTCTATTCTAAAACACAACAAATATCATTTATACCCCTGAATGTGGTGAAATGTAAATATACTATTTCTTTAAAAAATAAAAACACGAACTTCTCATTTCAGAACTTAAATAATTGATTTCTCCTTCTTCGCCTGAAAATTTTAGGTATTCAGTTTCAAATACCTCAAGCTAGTAAGCTTTCTTAGTCACGTAGATTCCTAAATTCTCTTGAAGATTTATGCCCATCAAAATTTTAATGGGATTATTACTATAACACACTATGTCTTAGCTCTTCTTTTTTTTCTAATTCTCATTATTCTGACCTCAAAAAGCTAGAGGAAACCACGCCACAATTACAATATATTCACAAATAGCAAAAATATTTCAGAGTAGTTCAGATACCTTATTAACCAAGGATAGAAAGAAGAAGAAATGTATGATTTCATCTTAATTTTCCATCCTGTACATATATTTCACACACATACTTAAATTTTAGATAAGAGATCAGTTTCTTCGGGTCCTCAGAATGATTAAAGACTGTTGAAATAACACAAACACACAAAGTAATACATTTCCACATTAAGAAAGATTTTCTCAAATTAATTAGTCCAATCAGAGTACTATACTTCATTTGAATACACTTCAGAAGGGAAATTTGAAGGAATTGTATAAGCAGGGGAAAAAGTGTACATTTTACAAAATGGTACTGTTACAGAGAAAAATCCGTCTGTACCTGTACACAAGCCATTCAGTTTCCACTACCAGAAGAAAAGTAAATTCAGTCACACAGAGCACAATTGCTTTAACTTCTTAATCGGGAACTGAATAAAATGCCTCCAAGTTATGGAGAGAAGCAAATGTACCTAATATGCCTGGGGCTCTGTTCACCCCTTTTAATCAAGATGTCAGATTCAGTGATACCTTTACCATGAGCACCATACTCTTACTCAAGGGAAAGGGCACATCTCAGCACATTAATGACAGAAAAAACTTGGTCCAAGTGGCCCAAACCACTTCCCAAAATGGTTCTCAGGATAGCGTTCTACATCCTAATTTCTATGGACACTACAGATTTCTGCCAAAAGCCTGTGGAGAAGGAAAGCAGTATTAGGAGACAAAAATGTCATTTAAAACTTGGCCATGGAACTGGGGAGCAGTAGCATATTTAGGGAACGTGGATGTAATATGCTTAAGCTAATTTTAGAAGCAAGGTGTACCCCAGTAACTCATTCAGTAATTGAGGTCTACACTATTACTTACAATTTAATACAAGACTATTTTGATTATACACTGCTTTTGTTTTTGCTTTTTATCAGAAATTCACGAGGGCAGGCTAATAACTCTATATAGCTTACGTCACAGGATCAAAATGATAATACAAGAAAAAATAATATAGGAGGCAATAGTACTGATGTGCAAGTATCCTCTCCCTAGTCAATGAAATAACAAAAAAAATAGAAGGTATCTATACTCATAATGAAAATATGATCTATAACATGAAGTAAACTTTTTTGTGAAAGGTTATTTGCAAAATTTGCTATTAAAATCTATGCTTACACATGGAAAGGAAATAAGAACTGAAGTACTGGCATTCTCTTGCTTCAGTTCATCATGTTTGGGGATTTTTTTGTTTTGTTTTGTTTTACACAGATTCTGCTTTGTTTTTTTTTTTTCTTTCTTTATATTCTTTCCATTTTTCTTGTGTTTTCTTTTGCAGTAATTTCTAAAAACTGAAAATCCAGATTATCTTCTAAGTAACTCCAACATTAAAAAAAAAAACCAAACAAGAACCCACCCAAAATTATCCATCTAATTACCACTTGTAAACTTCTAGTAAATGTTTTTACTTATAATTTTCATGATGTAGAGAAACAATGACATTTTATCACAGTCATAGGAAGGGTTGAGTTGGAAGGGGCCTTAAAAGAGCTCTAGTTCCAATCCCCTTCTGCCATGATCAGCGATGCCACCCAGTAGGCCAGGTTGCTCAGAGCTCCATGCAGCCTGGCCTTGAACACTTCCAGGGACAGGGCATCCATAACTTCTCTGGGCAGCTTGTTCCAGCGGCTCACAACCCTCTGAGTAAATAATTTCTTCCTAACATCTAATCTAAATGTCTACTTTTAACTAATTTTCTGGTAACACATTGATAAAATTGATGTACATTTATGTTTCCTAGTTCCATTCACCATGGAAAAGGCATCAGGGAAATGACAGGTCACTCTTTGCAAAAGTAAGGAATTTATACATTTATGGGATAATTTTTCTTAGAATTCTTAGAAGCAGAATAAACTTGACAATCCTCACTCTATCCTGAATATTGCCTACCAAGTAACTACACATATTTTGGGTTCTTGTATCTTTTCTCACCCTCATTTAAAAACTCAAAGATTTTCTCCTCATATTTTGCCTTATGTGTAAGATATGAAACGTGTTCAGAGCTCTCTTTGGAAGTAAGAATTGGCTGTGATATTTAGAGGAACCAATGACCGGATGCACAGCACCTAAGTTTCCTAGGCACAGGTATACCTGTTTTATTTGTGCTTGCTATAAGGACAACACAAAAATAAGATAATTTCTGCATTCATGAAACACAGGTAAGTATCATTTGAACTAATAAAGTGTGGTAGATACATGCACATGATAACTCTTCCATTTTATATATATTCATTTTATTTTAGTCTGGATGAGAAAAATTAACAGTACTATTGGACATTGCAATTTGAGCCTTGCTCATAGTGCTACAAATTACTTGGTATACATTTCTTTGTGTCCTAAAAATCTGGATATTGCTATATAGCATTGTAGAGCTCAGGAGGATTGCCCTCATCTTTGAGGATCGTGATCTGATCTGGTTAAGTGATGGTATGTCACGTTCTTTATGTTGTAATGCAAACCACTGCAACAGGATGCTACAATAACTCCAATCTGTAATGTTGTAGGTGATGGACTCTTAACAAAAAATCATAAAACATACATGTACATACATACGTATATGTCATATCATATACTGTTCTTCATGAGAAAGTATTTGGAGAGTGATTTTATTTTTTTAAAACACAGAAGAACACAGTTGTAACTTCTGAGCAATAGAACTCTGGAAACATCTATTTTCAATTAATTTTTTTAATCATTACTTTTACATAAACTCATACATACCCTCTTCTTCACCTGATTCCCTACTATTGGAATATGATTCAGCATTCACTTTGCGTTACAATTAAGAGATGCCATAATGAAGTTACACATAAAATCATTATGTGAAGAATGATGTACATGTGGGAATAATAGTAGAAGGACACCTGCCATGTTGCTTTTCATTGTACCCAGTTAACTTCTGAAATCTTTGTATTCCTCTGATGCAGCCTGTTGGTACAGACATTAGCAGACTTGAGTTTACATCCCAGAGCAGAGGCCCTGTGACAGTACTAGCTGGGGAGAGCCTCTGAGAACGTGCTAGAGCTTTACATCTCCTGCTGGACACATTTCTTTAACAAAAAAGTGATAAATATGATCTATTTCATGTAAGTTAATAAGAGCAAAAAACAGAAGTGGGAGCTTACAGAAGAAGTCAAGTAATAAAATGCTGAGATAAACTAAGAGAGACACTTTGCAGTATCCTGTTTGCTAGAATGCAATCCCTGTACAAGCTAGAGGTTGTCCCTGTTTTACCTCTATTGTACACACATACGTTTGAGGTAATTGTCTCTGACATTTAATAATCAGGGAGACTGCACATAAAAATAAATGTGTATAAATGTTCAGTTGGCAGATTTTTGGCAGATCTTCCACATATTAAAAAAATAGACTGATAAGCCAGTAGAGTGAACAAACTAGCTCAACAGCCTTTGGTTGGGTGGTGGTCTGGCTTCCCACCAGATTAAAGTGGAGCAAATGAAAAAAGAATGCCCAGGTCCAGTTGATTTTTTTTTTTTCTGTGTGCAGTAATGCAGCCAGATAACTATAACATACTTTGCTCCTCATCGACGACGATTTTCCTTTTTCTATTGTAGAGTTGCTAACCCACAGAAACAGACACATTAGGGAATTCACCATGCCAAAGCTGAAGAGCTGTAAATCCAGGCAGCAAAAAGCAAGCAACCTTTAAAGCAGGAGTTCTTCTTTGTCTGGAGAGGGATTTGGTGACCATTTAGAGCCCAGAATACCATTGTTTCTTCTTTTCTTTTTATTTCTTTTTCTTTTTTTTTTTTTTTTTTTTTTTTTTTTTTGGTTTTTTTTTTTTTTNTGGTTTTTTTGCTTTCAAGTTTTTCCAGGACTTGGACAATACAGGAAATATGGTTTGACTTGTTTTTATTTTCAAAAAGCAAGTGTTCACATTAGTATATTTGAATGTGCAGGATGTGCAGTATGTGTGTTGTTTACTCAACCAATGTTTCAGTGAATGGTACCTTTAGTTTCTATGATCTTCTATTGATAGTTCCATACCATTCAGAGAAATTGATAGTGTGCTATGGTGTGGCATCCTTATGTGCAGTGAAGTCACCCTTCGTAATGTTCCACTCAGGCATATTTTAAATTGCTCATAAGAAAACAGTTTCTATTTTTTTAATTCCAATTTCCTTCCTTTAAAATAAATTCTACATCAAATAGCATATTATTCGAAAGCTAATAGCAAAATGATTCTTAAACCCTAATTTTCTGCCCAAATAATCACTGTTTTGTTTCTGACTGCCACATAAGAACTAAGAATTAACTATACAGCAGATTTTTTTTCTTTCAAATCCATGATGGACCTATGATGAAGTCCGGTTAAAGCACCTTCGTGTTTAAAACCTTGACTTCAAGTGATAATAATGACTCAAAATAATATTATCATAACCCCATATTCACCCCATTATTCCTATTTAACAATATTTCAATCTTCATTTGACCCCTTGTACTAGTGCTGCAATCTAGCGGTGTGATAGGGTACAACATTATACTACTTTGACCTGCAGTCTTGCCTGTGAATGTGGTTAACAGACCTAGCAACTAAGTCACCTGCACATAATTATCCAGATGCAACAGGCTCTATTTCATTCACTTGTTTCCTTGGGAAATCACGCTGAGATCAGGAGATTATTCTCTCAGAATCAGAGGCATATAATATTTTCAAATTAACATTTTCTGACTTTAGCATTTAATTTTTTAACAAGGAAAAAAGCCTTACATTACTTATCTGAAATCTGTATACTGCTTTGCATGTATAGAGATGCATTTTATGCATATCTCTCTAAATTTAATTAATGATGTGTTTGTTTGCTTTCGCATGTAACATTATTTTGTGCATTTTTCAACTACAGCTGGGCACAGAAAAGAATGGTAACCACAGTGTCTACTGTGAACACATTTCAGTACTTCACCAGTTTCTTCACAGATCCTTTGTCTACTGGGAACATGCAAGTACAAAGTTTTAGTCTATCTACGCTCATTTACTCTAATGCAAAACCAACAAAACTGCATACAAATATATAAGGTTCTACATACAGAGTCTTTAAGATGTATTTTGTTATTTTCTTTACAATGAACTGTTACAAAGCATTATAAACGGTTGGCAAGGCAAGCTGCCAAGATATATTTTCCTATGCTATCCAAAGTAACAAAAAATCAGGAGCAGTTGCAATCTTAAATATATGCATTACAGTCAACACTCTTCATACATTTCAAAGTTCCTATTGAAGTGTGCAAAATTGTCTTGACACCACACATAAAAAACCCACAGACATAAATCTAAACTAAAATTAACTAAAACTGCTAAAGAAATTATCTCACCTCTTCATTCAAACTTTTATGTAACACAGTATATAAAAATATGAGAAGACTCCCTCAGGCACAAATTACATGAACAGTTTATAATCCAAGTATTCCTCACTTGACATAACCCCATATTGACTCTAAAAAGCTGGTTTTTAGTTCTTGAGGAAGATAGCTTGTGTTTTCCTTCTTGCTTTTCTTAGTTCCTTAACTTCTTTCTTTTCCTTCTCTAAAACAGCACAGATTACTATTAAAACAGTAAGCAATTTAATATAGAAGTTTGAGTAACTGGAAAAAAATCTCCACAAATTCTTGTACCAGACTCATAATATCCCCAGTAAATGGCATATTTTAAAAGGATTTAGAGATTCAGAAGTATGTTTCAGTCTCCCACTCCCTGCTTTTCTCCTCCAGTAACATCACCATGCAAATTTCAAGCCTACTAGCTTTAAAGTAAAAAAAAAAATTGAAAAGACACAATTTATTAAAAACCTTCTTTCTCACACTGCGCATATACTTACACACTCATATATGCACATACACAAACATGCACAACAAGTTGTGTAATTCAAAAAACACCTTAAAAGCAATGAGAATGTAGTTGGGATAATAAAGAGGCTTTTTCTGAAATGAAAGATGAAGATTATAGGCAACAGCTCCATTTCTGTGGAAGCAACAGCGATGATAGGTCAGATTTAAAATGCTGGTTGCTACTTGCCACTGACTGCACGTGCAGATGCATCCTCCTGAGCTGAAGGGCTGTTAGATTTTTACAGCTGCAAGTAGTCTCATGTACAGTATTAGCCTATTGAAAATGCCTAACGCAGCTGACAATGCCATCAATAGTTAGTAGTTGAGAGCATGGATTTAGACTTGTATTGTGCTGCATTAATTTAACACCACATCAAATATGGATTTTATTGCAGCAGTGACAATAAATGCTCACACAGGTGCGGACCAAATTTTTCCTCCCTCCACCTCTTCCTTTCTCCCCCCTCCTTTTCCCTTCTCCCTCCACTCCCCCTTTACTGAAATGTCAAACCAGGCAATATTTTCCCCATTTGTGTGCATATAGCTCTGTACAGATATTTGAAATATTGCCTGTATTCACTCTGCTATCCCTCTTCACAGGGATTTCCTTCATAAGAAGCATTTGCTGTGAGTGTGGATAATTATTCTGAAATTCAGTTCAGGGCAGAACGAGTAACAGTGAAGGCTGCAACAGCCTTGCACAGGTATACAGAAAGTGAGAGCACATATGTGTATATATCGTGCTATGTTCATAACTATTACACTATGAAACACTGCTTTTTTCAATTCAATTACTATTGTGTCTCCCCCCCCCCCCCCCCCACCCCGAATTTCCGAATTTGCAAGAACTGAATACAGACGGAAACTGCCACTTAAAAGAGAGTCTGCTTACTAGGAGAAAAAAAAAAAAAAAATGCGCAGTGTTTCAATCTTGAACACAGATGACACTGGTTTAATTTGAAGAGAGAATGCACAGCAGTTATTTCCTATTCCTTGTCTCATTACTCCTGATGCATATTTATAAAATGTAAAAAGTTGTATATAGCAGAACAAATATATGAAATGCATTAAACACCATGCTGTAGCTCATGCTATAATAACTATAAAAATATCAACAGAAAGAAAATAAGAAAGGTTCCTACCTTTTATTCTGCTTCTGAGAAAGTGGTGTCCACCCCAACCAAATAAAAATTAGCTATTAGAGTCCTTTCTTGGGGGGGTCTGTTTTCCCCTGTTATTTTTTAAGGCTGATCCTACTTGGATCTAACTCAGGCTTTTTCTCCCAGCATCACTTAACTCCGGACAGTCGGAAACCAAAGCTAAGGGGGAGCTCTCCCTCCGACTGGCTTTCATTCAGAGCTCCTGATTAGGAGGGAAAAAAAAAAAAAAAAAGAAAAAGAAAAAAAAGACACACCACCACCACACACGCAGCGTGCACAGACACTCACACACACACGCACACAAACAGACACACACACGCACACACACACACTCGCTCTTCCTCCGAGGAGGGGAGCGGGAGAGTGATGCGCTGCTGACAGAGCCGCAGCACTTACCCTGGGAAGGTTGGAGATCGGGGAAGTGCAGGGTTTTCCGAGCACACAGTGATTTGCAAGTGAATGCGGTGGGAGGGTACAGCAAACGGAAAGCTTTTTTTGTTCAAGCCTGTCGCCCTCCCTTCGCTGCCCGAATGGTTCTCTGGTTTTGAAGTCTAAGCCTCATCTGCTGTGCTTGTCGCAATAATGAATACTGAAAACACCTCCACTTTTTGTGGTGTGTATTTCTTGATTAAATATAACCACTTTACTGTATTGCCAGTGATCTTACAGCAATGTTTATTAAATAATTTTTTTTTTTTTTTTTTAAATAGGATGCTGCTAAGTTAAATGAAAACCTCGGAGGGCTCAGATGCAACCAGAGAGTAATTTTCTTTATTGAACTGCTTCTCCTATTAGATTAGAAACATTTTGTCATTCTGAGATTTTTCCTCAGACTTCACTATTTTGCATTATGTTTAATACAAAACAAAACATGTTCATGTAAAATTATGGATTTTTACATTTCAGGAGGTTATAAGAAAATTCAGCATCAGTACTAATTCCCCATTAATAATTTTCCTCTTTTGATACTTGTGATGCCTGTTTTTATTTCAATCGCTGTATTTGGACTTCACATTTTGCAATGTGTTTCTTTTCATCAAGTTAATCTGTGTTGGTTTCATGTTTCTAATACAGCAAATTGGACTTAGCGCAATCCTCCTTGGATCATTTCAAGTTCAGTCCTTTCATTGTGATACTGTAGAGGGTTATGTGTACATTAGTTAGAAGAGATTTTACAAATAGTCACAAAAGATTAAACCAATGGATGTCAGTATTGCTCTATCTAAGAAGTGTCATAAGGGATTTTCTCTGGTTGCAGAAAAGTCTTCAAAAAACCCCAAACCAATCAAATTCTCTTAAAATAGGAGCTAAAAAATGTTTTATTTGGGAGTGAGGAAGAAAGTAGCAATGAAAACTATTTCATCATTAGAAAATCTAATACAGAAATAGATCACTGGCTGTTGTTAGGCTGCTGTTGCATATTCTGCTTGTTCTCAGCTGCTGTCAGTAGAAAAAACCAACAAAAGAAAGGCAAGATCATTATCACGACTAGTATCACTTCCTAATATAACCGCCTGCTGTTTCTTTCCCTTATTTGTAATCATCAGGAGGAACAGAAATGACCCATCACCTAAGCACAACCTTTTGGCAGATGATCAAGTCAGCATTTAGGTAACATGCTATACTAGCACGTGAAGACATCATCTGGAGATAGAAACATGTAAAGCAGCAAAATGCCAAGCAGTGGAGCAGGAGGAATATCTTTTTACTGGCATATATGAAATTATTTGGTTTTGAAAAATTTTTACACTGTGACAGTTTTTTAATCTTTCAAGGAAAGCAATTAAATTCATTGGCTTTCACTGTGCTTGGGCACATAAATACACAGTGCCATGTATAAACACTCTGTTTTAAAAAAAGCTCCAAACAATTCTTTCCTTCTCCCTTTCTCATTGTTGTACCAATATAAAACTCAGAACTGTCGTGTGTCCATCTGGCCCTGGTTTCCAAAGACTTTCAATCTCAGTCCTTTCACAGGAAAGGAGAAGGCTGCAGAATCTAACTCGAGCTTCCTAGTCGCTGCCACCATTTGACATTACACTATGTTCACAGCTCCCAGAAATGCATTTAGAGCTGACAATATTGAGGCGTCTGTGCTGTCTTCCAAGTTTACCTGTTTATTTGTGCAAAACTAGAAACATCAGGGTTTTTTTTTATTTTGGACAAATCCTCTCACATTTATCTGAAGGTAAAGTTCATGAAGCTTTCTCTTCTGACTGTACTAAGAGTGCTACTGTCTCCCAAAATGCTAGATCTAGGCTTTGATCCCATAGGAGAAAGCTGAGGATTGCCTTAGAATAGAAGTTTCACTTACAATGTGGTAATACCACCAAATTAAATTATGACAAAGGGAGACACAAATATGTGGAAAGGTATGGAAATGTGAAACATAGCTGGGAAATTCCTTTTTTTAAGCTGGACTGCTTTTTGGATGATGAACAGAATATTTTGTGTTTAATATTAAAAACTTCAGTTCCTTTGAGCATTTTCTCTTTTGTTATTTAAGTTGCAACCATAAAGTGGGTAATAAATGACAATTTATGTATATACACAAAAGTCTGTTCTACACCTACACACACACACATATAACAGAGAACTATGTCACATTCTGAAGTCAAAGAAAATGAATGGTCTAGTGGAATTACTCAGGAACAAGAAGGTCAGAGACCCTGAATGTGTGTTTGCTCCCTTTTCTGCAAAATATTTTTATATATTTCTTCCAGGGGTTTATTCAGCTGAAGTGAACCTATCTTATCCTAGAGATACATTAATTTATTCAGGCATAGTTACTGCACGTCACACTTGTACCCTTAAATTGGGTTGACTGTGGGAGTTAAGGTTTAACTCTAGAAAAGGTATACTTTTTCACAAACTCCGTTTTCTGTTGGTATGGTCAAATGCTTAAAATCCAGCGTCTATGTATACTGATAGCATATGGACATCTAAAGCAAAAGAATTATTCAACCATATACATATTCATATACATGACAGTAACTTTAAAACAAGGTGGCATTATAGCTTATTTTTAACACTGCCTAATACTTCCCAGTGTAAGAGTTGCTTATAAATTTACCAAGCAAATTATTTAGGATTAAATTTTCTACTCTGATGGTCTGCCTTGGGCAAAAATAATTTAAAAACATTTCAGCCAAAATGATACTGAAATTTCAGAAAATCCAGAAAAAATTATAGAGCTGAATTTTTCTCACAGGAAAATTCACTGCTTTGAAGGCAGAATGTGAAATTCCACAGGGTACAGCTGGCCTTTGAGTCAGAGAAGCTTACCAATGGGGACAGATTAGGTCAAGGAGTATTAAAGTAAAGAAACAGTAGTAGGAGCAGAAGGAGTGGAGGCTGGAAGATGCATTCTTCCTGATCAGCAAAGAGAAAAAAACCCAACCAACCAACCAACCAAACAAACAAAAAACAAAACAAAACAAAAACCCGCACAACAACACATTTCTGATAAAGAAGCAAGATGGAAGAAACAGTGGCAGAATAGGGGGAAAGAGATAAATTCATGGAGACTGAACAAGGAAAGCTGCCGGGGAAGGGTAGGGGGGAAGGGCAAAAAAATAAGCACACAAGATAAAAAGTCAGAAAGAGGGATAAAGACCTTCCCAGGGACTACAGGGTTGCTTTTTGCCATCTCTGTCTTCAAGGTAGGCAGTTTTATCCTATCCTCTGAAATCATCTATGTAGTGTATGATACCTACTCAGACTACAGTGGAGATGTTCTCCTTGCTTTTCATTTCTGGTTGCAATATTGGCAGGGATCCCATAAGCCAACAGTTGCATTTTTAGGAAGATAGAAAGGTATAAGAAGAAAATATCTAGCATTAAACCCAGCATTGCTATTTGAAAATGTCTATCAAACGTACTGAAACTGTCTCCACTCACTGTTGGCTCACATGGAGCATGAGAGCAAATTAGTTGCCTCATGAGCTCATGACATAGTGATCAGTGTAGTTCTTGTAAAGACATCAAACCTAGCAATCAGCTGTATGTAACCTGATGATCCTATTTCTGCTTGGTTTTATTCCATGTTTGAAATATTTTAACCTCTGTAAAATTGTACACGGTAACCTAACAATAAAAAAACTCAAGTACTCCAGAATTAACAAGGGCCAGGATTGTTATATATAATGGGAACTAAAAAAAAAATAAAATAAATTACAGTGCACATATTAAAAGAAGTCAATTTATTACACAAGTCTTCTAATTATTTTCCATCTTCCCTCACAAACTCCCAAAAGTACCCTTCCTTAAAGTACAAGATGAATTGGTCTATGGGTAAGTCACAGAATGGAAGCAGTTGTTTAGAAAATATTGGCTCTTATAATGTAGAAGCCAGAAAAATTGCAGTAAATGAAGCTGAATGGAGGGCAAAACAGAACTTTTCACAATGAAAACCTTCTTTGAACGAGACCATGTCTAATCCTCTGCCAGTTACACCTGTTTGATGCTGAGGATGTTACTTGAACCAGATATCTTACCTGGCCTTCCTGTTAAGGCCTATTATTTCCAAGTTTCTGATTGCGGTGCTGGGTCTGATGTAAAGAATTGCTGAACACTCAGTTTGATGTGCTATAGTAACAGTACAAATTGTAAAAATGAGGTCTGATTCTCTGTGTCTTATCACAAGTCAGCCAGTACTTCTGACCATGGTGTCTCTCTGTTCCTCAGATTCTATTTTTTTGGAGAACATTAGGCATCATGGCCCCATGTCAAGCACTTAATAAGAGGACAAGCTAATGTTTGGAAAACACTATAGTGTTAAAAACTACAGAAATAAATAAAAAAGCAAGGTCTGGAAAGAATGCCACAAAAAAACTATAAACTCCACTAATTAATGATATTGAAGCAAAATTTTTATTAAAGACATCCTTTCATATCATTATTCTTATGCACCTGTTAGTTGCAGGATAAGCAAATAATTTTAACATTTCCCTAAATTCTGCAAGTTTTGATCTGAGTCTTACTACTATTCTTTTTACAATGACTGCATGTACGTCAATATATGGAATGTTTACTATTTTTTCTTGTAATGACCATGAATGTACTAGGTACTTAGGTAAGAAGTCTCCTTGAAGGCCACTAGCTAGTGGTATATTCCAGGGACAAATACCAGGTACAATAATGTTGAGCATTTTCATTAATGGTCTGGATGATGGGGCAGAGCGTACCCTCAGCCACTTTGCTGCTGACACCAAATCGGGAGCAGTGGCTGATGGGTCATGCCACCATTCACATGAGCCTCAACAGACTGCAGAAACGGCTGTTAGGAACCTCATGAAGTTTGACAAGGTGAAGTGCAAATTCCTGCATCTGGGGAGCAACAGCCCCAGGCACCTGTATATGGTGGGGGCTGACCAGCTGGAAAGAAGCTTGGCAGGAAAGGACCTGGTGGTTCTGCTGGACACCAGGCTGAACAGGAGCCAGCAATGTGCCTTTCTGCAGAGCAGGCTAATGGCTGTGTTCGGCAAAATACTGCCAGCAGATCGAGGAAAGGGATCCCTCCTCTCTGCTCAACACTGACAAGGCAACACCTGAAGCCTTTTATCCAGCAAAAAATGACAAAGGGACTGGAGCACCTCACATATGAGGAAAGGCTGAGAGAAATGCAATTCTTTGCACTAGAGGAGAGAAGGTGCAGGGGGATCATGTCAATGCGCACAAATACATGAAGGGAGGGTGCGAAGAGGACAGAGCGAGGCTCTTTTCTGAGTTGCCCAGTGACAGAACCAGAGACAATAGGCACAAACCAAAATGAAAGAGGTTCCTCTGAACATCAAGAAACACTTTTGTCCTGTGACAATTACTGAGCACTGGCATAGTTTGTGTAGGTGGTTTCAGTATCCTTGGAGATACTGAAAAGCTGCCTAGATGCACACTTTCGTGAGCAGGGCTTGGTTGGATAATATGATGTCCAGAGGTCTCTTACAACCACAACTGTTCAGAGATTCTGTGAGAATACACAGACAGAAATATGGGAAAAGAATAAGAATAAATAGCAGAGACAGGTGGTGGTAATAAAGGAGCAGAGGCTCCCATGTCAAGCAGTCTAAATACTGTGGAGCAACCTATAGACAGTACTAGGAACAAAAGGCTGCTCATAAAGGAATGAGGAGCGAAGTATTTCACAGTACATACATCAAGGAAAAAAGGTATCCAACAGACTAGTACCCAGTCCAAAATGTTACTCATCTAAAAGTAACATCACCATTCCATTCAGTCGTGTTCGTACCAGCTCCTGCTCTGACAGTACCAGCATTTCCTTTAATTCTTCATGCAGTCTCAGCAATGTCTTGCAATGGCCTGACTTCTGTTATAAATCTCCTTTGACCTATTGCGATAGGAAAAAACCCAAGAAAGTTGTTTGACTTCTTTGAATTTCTGGTATCTCATTTTAACCAAAACACATAGAATTTTTTGCAGTTATTGAAAGCCATAAGTAGCTGCCTCCAAATAATCAAATACCCATTCTTTCATTCATTGCAGCTATTCCAGTTACATCCTAGTTATTCCAGTTATACCCTAGTATCTGCCAAAATCATTTCTGTTTTTATAAATCATCTGCCCTCCTACTCCTCTGTCTTAAAGTGCATATACTCTGATGCTACATGTGAATTTTAGTACAATAAACTAAAAAAAATGTATGGTTACCTAGAAACATACATAAGCAGGGGCTTATGTTCCATTTATAAAAAGAACATAATTCATACAGAAGACTACACAGAGAAAATATTAAATTACTAAGAAGGATGTCAATAAATAAATCTATATTGTATAAAAAAAGTTTGTCTATGGTTTACTTAATGATCATGGAAAAAACATTTTTAACAATAGAGACAAATCTTTATGGATTATTGGTAGAATTCTTCAAATAACCCATCATTTCTTTAGCATTTGGAACAGACAGAGTGCTTTTATGAAATAATGGTATATTAATACAAGCAAGCAAAAGTCTTGATAGAACAGATATCTTCTGCTTTGGACAAAAATTATTTCTGTATAATACTATGAAAATAAATAAAACAACAGATGTTTTTACTTGACTTCACTAAAATTATTCTGCGAATTTTCTCTTTTCAAGTGAGACAGTTGTTCATTATTTTTCTGTTAGTATTAGTTTGTACATTGTTAAAGTTAACTTGCAGATATAAGATGTTACATGGTGTAAACACAACACTACGATGCAAGATGTCCTTAGTAATAGTTATGTGAAGGTTATCAGGTCTTTCTCTTCCTGGATCTTTCCATTTCTTAGTTTCCATTCAGTGACAACTGCACCAGAAGTGTTACAAGCTATTCCAAAAACTTGTTGTTTGATTCCCACCTAACATTAATATGTCTCTCTGCATTCATAAGTAAATTATATTTGTTTACTTTGGGCTTCTTCAGATGTTTACTTTAGCTGCATGGTTTTGATTTTTCTATCATATACCAGTGTTGTTATACATATATCTGTCTCTTTAGGTTTATAAGGAGATTTAGTGTCATTCCATTACACTTAAGTAAGAGTGTGAATGTACATGCAATGGCAAATAAATGAACAAATATGCAAGGAATCCTTTCTCCCTTGATAACATATCTGGAAGAGCACAGATTAAATGTATCAATTTTGCATTTGGCAAGTGTGATGGTGATATGGTAATAATAGCTAAACTGCTAAACAGCTTTAGATCAATTGCTCACACTTGAAAGAAGCTATATTTCCACAGAGAACAAAATCAAATTAAGCATACATTTTCAGTCTAAATAATACATTTGTAGACAAAAACACGCAGTAAAGCATAACCCTGTTAAGAAAAAAAGACAAAAATACAAAAAAAAAAGCTCCATTTTAACATGTGTATGACTTTGTAGCTATATTACATTTGAATTCAAAGACTTAGGGATATTTTAAGCTCCTTATTCATTGACTGCTCATATCCAATTAGGAGGATCCATTTTGACCTTTTTCAGCTTTAACAGATTATGAAAAGTGCAACTCTTGTGCATCCTCTACTTGCCAAGAGATACAACTTCGAGTTAGACTAGGATATAAGAAGTGATATAATGAAAGGATCTGCTCTTTCTTATGCTGTCCCTGATATGAGTCAAGCTTCCAATGTACAAAGCAGTACACCTGAGAAAATATTTTGTTTTTCCAGAGAACATGTCTCAAAGAGAATGACAAATAGAGGGCACAAGTTAGACAAAGAAAAAAAAAATGCAAAAACCAAACCAAAACAAACCCAACAAAACAAACAAACAAAAAACCCCCTTCCAGAACAAAAATAATCCCCCAGGCCCCAATTCTTTCCTAACAGGTCTTACATGATTTGCAGTTACCAAGTCCAGCTGCAACCAGCAGCTGGAAGTTCCGTTAGTATTCTTTCCTATTCCTTCTAAGTTTTCACCCACAGATTGTCCTAACAGAAGTCAGCCATGTACTTGTACTCCACCTTTACTTTGAAACACCTCCTTAGTAGAGCTTATACTAGGGACTGGATGAGAATTCATGTTCTGACTGACTTTACAAAACTATCTAACTGCAGAGATTGTAAAATATATTTTCTGGTTTTTGGAGGGTTTTTTTTGGGTTTTTTTTGTTTGTTTGTTTGTTTGTTTTTGTTTTTTTTTAATTAGAACTGATTCAGATATCTGTTCTTTTACAGACACTCTTTACAAGAGCATGTAGTAACACGACAAGGGGAAATGACTTCAAGCTGAAAGAAAGTGGATTTAGATTAGATATTAGGAAAAAATTCTTAATGGTGGGGATGGTGAGGCATTGGAACAGGTGGTCCAGAGAGGCTGTGGATGCCCCATCTCTCGAAGTATTGAAGTCCAGGTTGGATGGAACTCTTCGTAACCTGTTCTAGTGGATGGTGTCCCTGCCCATGGCAGGGTGTTTTGGAACTAGATGATCTTTAAGGTCCCTTCCCAACTTAAACCATTCTATGATTCTGTGATTCTTGATTTGCAAGCCTAAGCATATTCACTGTCATCTTTGGTATCTATAATTGCACACAGATAAACTTAATTGCTAGAGAGAAGGAAGTTGTCTAACAACAGAAAAGTGATGTGGCATTGAATGTTTCATATCCTACAAAAATAACAGTAATGACAAGTCCCCTGTAAGATCAACCTGGGCTCTTCCAAATAATTCAAACCATATTTCTATCTATTCTAGATAATCCGGACAATAATCTAGTCTACTTTTGAGACTAGGTACAGGGGGACCTCACTGTATAATTTCTTATTTAGTATCAAAACTCAAAGGAAAACTAGAAGTTTCAGTTCATATGCTTAAAATACATGCATTTAAATACTACAGAAGTAACCTAGGGTCTTTACCAAAAATCAAATCAGATTAACAACATGTAAATCAAATATTTACAGATTCTTGTTATAGCCATTTCATGCAAGTCCAATATCTTACATAGTCCAATATCCAGATGTAAGAACTGAGATATTGGTAGTAAATTGACATCCTCACCTCCTGATGAAGTCTGGATAGCTAAAAGTAGAAATAGATAAAAAAACTTATCCTTTACTAGAATATTGGTATGAACAGCAAATATAATTTTCTCCTAATTTGGGGAATGTTGAATCCTTTCAATTATTACTATTGTTATTGAAGGTTCAATTTTTTATTTCAGACACACATGATTTTTATTAGCATGAATTCCAGAACTGCCATGTTGAAAGCCAAAAAATTTTGGCAAAAATTCAAGCAACAACAATTTTCACATGCACCAAGTATAAGTCAAATTGGGATGTTGTAGAACTTCAACACTTTTTTTTTAAAATACCTTTTACTGAAGTACATGAAAACAGCATGCTCATCTCTTAGAGCACAATATGACAGTAGTAATTGTGCGCATATAGTCTTAGTGTCAGAATTCTCCCAAGACCTCACAAGACCTGACCCAATGCATTAACTAAAGGGTTAAAGAGGAGGACTGCCTATTTTTTTTTTTTTTCCTTCTTCTTCAATGTGTAATCCTCTTCTGAGGAATGTGATGTTTGGAACGTGGAGGTAGTCAAGATGCTCAGTAAGAGCTCAATGGAATGCAAATTTATTACTAGAAATATTTATCTGCTTAAAGCATACCTCTAGGTGGCAGAAAGTATCACTAACAAATTTTTTCCTGTGTTTTAATTATAATTATAACAAAACCAAACCTGCTAATATACGTAGAGATGTGTTCCTCTTCTCCTAGAAGACAAGTATAGGTTTTATACATTTGACTCCATTAAACTCCAGTATTCTGCCATATTAATAATTATTTCTTGGTCTGATATTTTAGCTGTCCCTCATTTGAATTCTTGGAGCAGATCTTCCCCATGTGACCTATTCTGTCTTAATAAAGTGCCTTTCCCATGCTGGATAATATCTTCAGTATTTACTGACTTCATCATCAGAAGCTTTTGTGTTGCTTATATTTTGACAGACACTTCAAGAACCTAATACACAACTTTGCGAGACTCGACATGTAATCAAATAGTCTGCAAAGAAACAAGACAGACAATGGGTGAAAAAAAGATAATGTAAAATTTGTTCACAATTTCAACTGGGATTGAAATTAAAAATTACTTTTGCCTAGGCTGATGCAATTTGGCAATACAGTGACTTCATCCTGATGTAAAAGGCTGCAGTGTTATTCTTCCTTTCTACTTGGACTGTCATGTGATCTGGCTTTTTCATATGTAATGATGAATTTCTCCTCAAAAGGGCATCCTTAAGGCCGTTACTGTCTCTGCTGGCTTTCAAGGGATTGACACATTAGATGTTAAATGGTCTGCCCTCTGCCGCTTAGACCATAGCAGTATCATGAAGAGTCTTAGTGGTCCTATCAGACTAACAGAACAGTCCTCTATAAAATGCCTCTCTTTGTTTTCCTGTGCACTAATACGATAAATAATCCTCGAAAAGTAGTGCTTGCAGTAGAAACTAATTAAATGTTTCTAATCCAAGATATGAAGATAATATCTCAGAATAAATAGAAATAAATAGAAGCATCAATAAACAATAAATATCATAAATTTTTAATATTTCAGTGGCATACCAAAGAGATGCAGAACTCCCAGCTGCAGAAGAATGTCTGTCCTCACCTGACAGAAAGACTTCAGAGTGCAAGTATATGCTCAACTGTAACCCCAGGGGCAAGTTACCTTAAGTCAACAAATGTTCCTGTCCATGTTTGGATGGCATAGTTGCCCCTCTTCATACCTTGAAATCTGATCTTTCTCTACTGAGAAAAGAATACCACTGAAGTGTCACCGAAAGAATGCCTCATTTTCAAGTCAGTCTGTCCTTTACTGATTGCAGCTATTGATCAGCACTTACATTGTGTGCAGAGCTATCATCATTAAGTTCTCTGAAAAAGACATGCTAATAGTGAAAAGACAAGTTTCAGCCGAATAATAACATACTTAATTGAAACTCAAAATCATGTGAAAGCTACAGACAAACCTCCTTTTAGAAATGGATGTTTCCAGAGTAGGGAAATACATACATAACTGAGGAAATGCCTATCCAGGTGTCTTATACTAAAATAAAGTCTGTACTTAATACAAGAAATTTTCATTATTTAATGTTCAATTAGTGGTTTAAATAAAATCGCTTTATTGCTTGGATAACCACCCAAAAAATAAGTACCCACATCATAAATGTGCACACATAAAATTTGCTATTAGTACTAATAAGGGTAGCAACCTTGTTGGCAGACTTAACAGAAATGGAAGGAGATTTGCGTAGGTGACAGCATAACATCTGATGCCAAAATAAAAATGAATGAACAAACATTAGCACAGAAAAACGCCCATGAAGTTACATGAGTTTAAAAACAATCAATCAGTTACATTTGATTGTCCCAAAATCAAATGAAAGCCAACACATACAGTGTGTTGTTTCCTTGCTTGTTTTCATGGCTTAGTCAAAATAAGACAAGGGAAATTTCTTACAAATAGTACAACAAAACACAGTTAAACTAATAATTTAAAGTCACTGTATATTACTTTCGTGTACAGCTTTATTCTTCTTTCTATAAAATTGCACAATTCCTGGCATAAGCAAACATGGAAGTGTTATTTTTGTGTTTTGTTAGATATTTTGATAGCAACAGGTGAACTATTTTCATCACTACTTGCAGTTTAGAAATTGTTACACTGCTATTATTCCAAATGTAGATGTAAAACATTTCTGAGGTTTATACATATATTGTTACTGCAATGTTATTACCAACTGTTTCATCTCTTTTGAGAAATATACTGGTACATGAATATACTGAAGAAAATTAAATAAATATCTTTCTACAAACATATTCTTCTTTGACAAGATGTTTTTATGCAGGAGTAAAGAAGTGACCTAAAAGTTGTAGAAAATTAATTTACCTTCAAACTCTGATCCTTCATCATTTCAGCACAATATGGCCTTTACTAACACAGTAACTTAATAATGTCATAAACCTCTAAACAACAATTCACAGTTCAGTCATTTAATGCTTTTTCTTTTTGTTCAAAAATGTCACAACATAACATAAAATGAATTTTTCATACAGCTTTCTCAAAGACCATAATATTTTAGGCTCATGACAACAGCATTGCAACAGGGGAAAAAAACCAAAACAAGACAGAACATAAGAAAACAAAAAACCAAACCAACCAACCAAAAAAAAAANACCAAAAAGAGCCAATGCCCTTGCATAACTTATCTTCAGACTGGACATCAGACACAAAGCTTGGGTATATTCTCTTGTTAGGTTATTTATTGTGCTACATTCTGATCCCCAAAAAGCAAGTATTCAAGAGTTCCATCTTCTGGCATTTTTTAATTATACTTCTGTGCAGTATAACATGAGTTTGTAAGGTATAATGAAGGCCTATGGGAGACTATTAGCACATTTTTTTTAGGATCTAGTAAATAATTTTTAATATTCATTTTATCATAAATGCCATATGCGAGCTAGTAATTAAGAGACATAGAAGCACAACCCTGAAAAACAGAGTATCATTGTTGAACATTTTTAACATAGTACTGCCCTGGCTTAATTCTTTATTTTAAGTACCAAAGGAAAAAAAAAACAACAACAAAACCCTTTAAAATATCACAGATCTCTTAGGTCTCAGGACAGTTAAATTATGTAGAAAATAAAATGCTCATTGCAGTCAGAGAGAACACTAAGATAGCCTTCTAGGTTTCGTTGTGAAGAAAAGAACACTCCTGAAATTTTTAAAAATTGGCATCACATAAATCAATCAAAAATATAAAATTTAACACTGAACTGTGAAAGTTATGAGATGTATGGGACATAAGTCACTATTAATGGCTACTAGGAAGAAGTTGGTAGCTGCAGAAAATCCCTTCTATAGATATTATACAATAGCTTATAAATGCTGTCTGGTCTAACAGCAACTACACATGGCAAGTTCCAGATATAATAATCCCTATTTCATCTCCATCATAAATGCCTTTTATGAATTTTGGCCAATCACTTACCTAGGTTCATCACTATGATGGAGAGATTAATTACTGAATGAATATATTTCACCTTCAATTTGCAATTTGCTCATGCAAAGCTTACAGTTTCCTTGCATTTCTTCTACATAATTAATTGTTTAGTTCTCAGCTGACAATTTTTTTTCCACTGAAACTCATGCAATGCTGGCTAAATTTTCTTGGAACACTGTGTGTTTTTTTTCTAATTGTCGAAGTCTAGCTTCCAAACAATTTAAATTCTGTTACCAGCCACAAAATATTGTCAGAAGTATAAGGGGAAATAGTGTCTTCGTTGACATTACAGAAAATGAAATAACTTCAGTTAGAACTACAAAATAGTAATGGTTTTTATTTAATTTTTATTCATTGGCTTTCCCAAGAACTGTAAGAAGTATCATACTAATGTTCATACCATGTTATTAGGAAGCAACTGGTAGTTAACAACAATAGAAATAAACAATAATTATTTACGGTGACTATATGCTTTCTACAAAGGGCACTAAAACCTTATGTTTTTGTGAGAATACTTTGGCATTTTTGTTTTATTTGGATCTGGAAGAACAGTTCTATGGCTTTCAGTGAATTTGACAAATTTGAAAGATCACCACTCCCACTGAAATGTCAAAAGATTTTCCCCAGAGCCCAGGAATGTTCTAAGAAAAATCTTTTACTCCAGGATGAGATCAAAGACAGAGAGATGGAAACAGTGACTGCAGAGAGCAGCGGTTAAATTTTCCCTATGTCAAGAAATATTTACATGGAAAATACGGGTCAAAAGGAAAAAAAAAAAAATCACCAAAATATTCTTACCTACAGAGTTGAGCTCACTGCAAAGTTAGGAATAGACAAACCTCTGTGGATCACCGGAAAGGCAAAAACAAAACTAAAGTAAGACAACTGTTGTGTTCACTAAAGGCATGCTGCTTTTCTCAAAATGACATCCTTTCTGAGTCATACTTAGAGAAAGTCAAGTTTTCTGGTGAACGCAATATACCTTGTTGGTGTAATCTTTACATCATAAAGGCAAGATAAAATTATGTTATCTCATAACAGCTTGCTGTATTTCAAAGATATTTTGGATTTAAATACTTAGTTCTCACTTTAAATGTAGTCATAAGAGAGGGAGAATAATCATATTAGAATACCCAGAATATCGAAAGTGACACTCTTAGATTACAGTCATATTCTGACATTTCAGTCCTTTGAGAATAAGCTTTTTTTTATTAATTTTATTTACAAGTTATAAATTAGGTATGTCCCTTCAGAATCTGAGAAAATAACAACTGAGAAGCGAGAACATTGTGCTTTACTATAAGATGACAGGTATTGCTACAGTTAGCCTTGTAGTAATCTTTGTCATATGACAAAGATACTACATTTAGGTCATGTACCTACTGACTTTCCTTCAGATACGCTGCAAACATACAGATGAGTGAATAGACATATCAAGATCTGCTTTGTTTCAATGCTTAGCTTTCTGTGCATCGCTAATGTGGAATATTTAAAAAAATAAACCCCTTCACTTTGAATGGAAACGTTAAGAAAAGAACCTTGAAGATACTTGTGGTGGTTTAAATTTTAGGCTTTGGTGAGGTTTGTTGTTCTCTAGGCCTTCCTTAACAACTGGGGTCAAAAACTAAGGAAGTANTTCGGCTGTGGGGGGGAAGGCTGTCCCGGGCTGCTGAGGGTTTGGCTGGGAGCCAACCCAAACTTACACAATACTGTAATGGAAAGCAAAATTAAACAGTATTTAATTTAAACATGATTTAATTTCAAAATACATTCATCTCAGACTTATTTGTAAACTCTTAAGGTTGCATTTAACTTTATTTTCAAGATAGAAATCATCCTTTAACACTCTTTTTCTTGAATAGGTCTTCACAAAACAGCTTCAAGCTAGTCCTTAAAAAAAGGTTATTTTGTTGTCTACTTGCCTTGAGTATGAGCAGCTCTATTCCATGAATTAGTTCATTTCTGCTTTGTAACTGCTGTTGAATTTCTATTTTCCTGTGGAAACGAACAGAAAAGAGGGATAAAGAGGGAAACATTACAATAGAAGTATTTCTTAAAAGATGGGAGGGTCATACTTTGACATATTAAATTCAGGGAAAGCCTTCATCTAAGTCACACGCTGAATTAAAAAAAAAAAAATAGAGCAATTCTAATCTAACCAGCTTTACACAAATCATTCAGTTTCTCTTGAGCGATGCATAGGCAAATCAATTAGTAACCAGGGAATACAAGCTTAACTCTTATATGTGAGTAAATGAACCATTCAGGACAACAGCATGGCGTTTCTAATTTTAGTTTCTGTTACTTTTTCATGCGAATCAAAACAGAATTTCTGTGTGGCAAAAGAACTTAGAAACTTTTAAAATTATTTGGGTTAAACTATCATAGTTGTGTCATTTTCTGTCGCATTAATTCTCTATTATTCCCAGAGCCCTAAATCACTAAGTCAGCTGTACAAGATGTGAAAAACTGAAAAAGTGGGGACTTAAAGAAATAGTAGAGCAAGGTGATTATACATGTAGCAGTAACTAATTTCTAGTATAAAAAAACCGAACCATACCAGGATGCAGTAAGGAACTGAAGACAAATACACACCATACTGCATTTTGAGATGCTCTATCATCTTGAGAGATAAAGACTCACAGCTTTTAAACAACAAAAAATATACCCTTGATTAAAGTAAACCTTGTGGGTAAATCACAAGGTGGTCAAATAATAAAATAGTATACATAAAGTAAAATAGTTTCCAAATAAACTATCCTTTTTAATCAAAGAAACCACGGCTACCTGCATACACAATTAACTTAAACTCTTCAAAGGTGATTTGCCATCATTTTTGAAGGTCTTTCTCTTCCCTTTTTGTATCACTTAGATGCATATGATTGCATCACATTTTGTGCTATATATATCTTTGGCAGTTTACAGAAGGAGTTACAGTAATGAACAAGCTCTTACACAGATTTTGTTTAATGATATATTAAAAATATGTGCATAAAGTAAGATAGTTTTATAGAAGTCATACATACACATATATTCTATGAAATTTTATGTGGAAAAATATTACTGCACACTCAATAAACCATCCCTCTGAATGTCAGCATATTTTGGATGGAGGAGTAGGAAGATGTATGATTTGCATTTGAGATTCAAAAAAAAAAACCAAATTCCTACAGGAATTAGAGATACATGGATTATACAGGAGGTGATTAATACTTAATATTTTTATACCATGAAAAAACATTAGCCTATGTATCAAAAACAAAGGGAAGAGTGAGAGACCTGGCAGCCACCGACAGTGGGAGTGTACGCCTCTGATTGTGTCACAAGATATGCTGACCAAGACCTGGTGATATGACATTTGTATCCTTTCTCCTGAATGAGCATTTTCTGGTATCTAATGAAGGGTGAGTGTGCACTAAATCTTTAGTAAAATTTAGCTTAAAAAGTCAGCCAACAAGAAGAAACAAATGCACTGGAAATTAGTCTCCTACAAGCTCCTAAGTTTTCCTGTAACTAAGTGAAATTTTTTTTTTTTTTTAATTTACTTGATCATCATAGACATATTTTCTTATTTCTACTGTTTATGTCAGTACAACATCTAGGTCTCCCGTTCATCGGCTCTCTGAAACCAAGTTCTGCAACCAACATAGCATTCTTGGCCCATAAATATCTTATTTTATTTGAGTTCTGAAGTTGAGTTCCAAAGGGAATTCATGACTAAAAGAATGAACTATATTCCTTCCCTTGGCAGATGCACAACTTTGCTTACGGAGCATAACAAGTTAAGACATCTTGAGTATTTATCTCAGTCTACTTTAGTAGACTGAGCCATTAGTTACAATAAGCTTTACTGTTATTACAACTGAGATGAAGCAGGGAAGTGGCACCTACATCATTTATCAATTTGGTTCCATAATTTCAAAGAAAACTTATTCCAGAAATAAATGCATCACTTTGTCCAGGGGAAAAAAAAAAATAATCTACAAAACACAATTGGCAGGAGACATTATTACTAGGGTATCCATTCAGAAATGACTGAAAAAAAATTCTGTTATTTGGCAGCCCAGGAGACATCTTCAAACTGATAATACTAGCATGCTAATTTATTATTCATGTTGAATTTTTGATATATGTATCTATTTATACGTATATATAAAATACTAATAGTTAAATAAAAGCTAGAGATGTTAGGACAATGATATACACTACTAGGTGTTACTTGTCACTAACCATTGCCTGGTTAGTGGCTTGCATACTGTTAGATTACCACCCAGAATAAACAGGTTGATTTTAAAGTGGCATTAATGATCATGTAATGAGAGAAAGACAATGTTTGAACCTTAGTTACATTATTTTAAAAGGTCAAAAGAATATTTCACCTCTCCCCCAGGAAAAAATTTGATTTAATTAAGTTAAAGGCAAAATTTTTGATTTCAACATAATTTATCAAAAGTCATCAAGTCCCTATCTCTGGAAGTAGTATCTTTATCACTAGGACAGCAAGCATTCCTTCATTGTTACATTGAACTTTCATCTGAACATGAGGAAGATCTTCTTTTACTGTGCAGGTGACCAAGCACTAAAACAGATTACCCAGAGAGTTGTGGAAGATACTCAAGAACGGTCAGGATGCAGTTCTGTGCCATGTGCTCCAGGATGTCCCTGCCTGAGCAGAGAGGTTGGATCAGGGGACCTACTGTGGTCCCTTCCAACCTGATGCATTCTGTGAGTCTCTGATTCTGTGAGCTTTTTTCTTTTTCTTTTCTTTGTTTTTAAATCTGTTTTTGAACTATGAAATTACTCCATTTGAACTATCAAAATATGCAGTTGAAATATGATCTCTTACTGTAAATTTTTGTTGCTTGGAGGCCTGCTGCCCAAAAGTCTAATACTGCACATCTTAATAACCATCTTATTATTTTTGTTATCTAAGATTTTTTAGTAGTTACATGGAATAAGAACACTAATAGCTATCTATTGCTTAATCAATGACTATCTTCTGCTTCTGAGGTATATGGTTGCTTAAGCCTACTTGGACAAGTCACTGGTTTCTATGTTTGATGCTGCTTGGAAAGGCTGCTGTCAGTGTTCAGCTTCTTTTTCAAATATTGAAGTCCCTTAAGAAACACATTTTAGAATTTAGAGAAAAAATACAGAACAGAAATAAAACTGATGCTAGTAAGTTATTAATATATTTAATAATGCAGTAACTCTTGGTCTGTAACCAAACAGGAAAATGTTTATGCTATTACTGACACCTTTTCTTCTCTCATTCTTCCTAGAAACTTGCAATTTCTTCATTAACAAAAGTTACAGTGAATTTCAGTATTAGGTATCATTAAAACAATTCATTCATTAACTTGCTTCTGACTTAAGTTAGGAGGATACACAGAGTAGTTAATTCCTTGCCTAACTTACCTTGTAAAGGTGTTGTAATAGTGTTTAATTGTCTTGTTAGCGTTGTGGATTTGGAAGGTACATTAAATAATGCTGTTTAAGAAGTACACTTTTATCCACTTTTATATATAGTGCACTACATGAAAATTGCATATATTACATTGGAGAAAATTATTTCAGGAAACATTGCAATTATATTGGGTTTTGTATCTTCTTTTCCAAAGTGGCTGTTTGCAAGAATATGATACCTTACATTTTAATTCTCCATGGTCTACACATGGCAGATTGAGTCATTCACCATTAACATTTCAGTCTCTCATATCAAGAACTAAAAACTCTGGAAACTGTTAAAACTGAAAAGTAATTACTGGTAAGCAAAGGAAGTAAGTAGGAGGAATCCTGTGATTTTTTTTTTTTTCCTTACAATATCGAATCTCCAAAATTAAGTACCTGATGTAATTATCTCAAGGCANAAAAACTCTGGGAAACTGTTAAAACTGAAAGTAATTTCTGGTAAGCAAAGGAAGTAAGTAGGAGGAATCCTGTGATTTTTTTTTTTTTTCCTTACAATATCGAATCTCCAAAATTAAGTACCTGATGTAATTATCTCAAGGCATTTAATAAAGATAATTTTAAGATATGATTTCTAATTCAAATGGTGATATTTTATTAGCTAACCAAATGCATTACAGTGTTCAGTATTTCCAGCCTTGAATAAAGAGTACGTTAAAAAAAATAAAATAAAAATTTAAGATATTTTGAAGTGTCTGAGGCAAGGGATTGGACTAAAAGCATTTAAATAACAAAACAAATGTGGTATTTGTTAATTATTGTGATGTAATATGATGAAAACCAGAAATGTACGGCAAATAAACAGAGAAGTGACAGAAAGAGGACTTTCTTATACACATGTCTTTCAAATAAATGTTGATGTTAACTTTTCAACTTAGTAGAGATATAACATTAACAGAAATTGATATTCCAGTTCAGTAAAAGACCATGTGTGAAAACTGTATCCAGTTTTGGACTCCGTACAAGAGTAAGGAAATGTTTGGCTTTAAGAAGAAAAAGTGTAAGGGTGATTAAATTGCTGTCTACAACCACCTTGAAGGGAGCCATGGTGGGTTTACCATAACTGGTGGCCAGATGCCCATCCAACCACGCTCTTACTCCCCCTTTACAGCAGATCAGGGAGAAAAAAAGCATGAAAAGGCTCATGGGTTCAGATAAAGATAGGGCCATCTCTAACAAATTACCACCAAAAGGGGAAAAGAATACTAAATAATTGCCAAATAAAAGGAATTTGAGTGGTGTGTGTCCATATGGGCAGCCCTGGCCACTCCACACAGGGACTGCTGCCCATTCTAGCAACACTTTGTGAGTAAACCCATCTCCAAATTCTCCATCTTTTAAAGCCCTGCCCCTTAGGCACTGCACAATATGATGTTGTTGGACTGATAGACTCCTAGATGTATTGCAAACAAGAAAGTTTCCAGGCAACATATTTATTTAAGTTGTATCAGTGATCCACTCTGGCCTCCAATCGGGATGCACGGAGACACCCCATCCATAACACTGCTGATTCCTTTGAGAACACACGCAGAATCAGTCTGGAGGAGAAAAGGCAACGCAGAAAGAACCGTGCCTCACCAACACCGCCTATGGAGACTTTCTGCTGTGCCTTTTGCAACCGGACTTGCCTATCTCGCATCGGCCTCTTTAGCCATCAGCGCGCTTGCAGCAAGCGTGGGTAGAGCCCTTCTCAAAACTTCATTCATGAAACCTAGCCATGATGATGACAGACCAATTTTGAAATGCCTGCTTGGGGCTGTTAATAATGCTAGAAGTTACTATATGAAACAAATCACTGGACGGTCAGCACACTTTTGACCTCTGGCAAACTCAGAGTTTGGAAACAATGTCAAGTGCCACTGAGGTTTTTAAAATGCCCAAAATTCTTCTCTTATTTGTAGATATAAAACTTAAGCTGAAGTATCAGTAGGAAACACATATGGTAGATTTTACATCAATAAGTTTGTATTTCTGTAAAATGGAATATAATAATAATAAATGCATTACTGTTTTCAAAATCAGTGACATTTCAGAAAATTCAAAAGCTTAACATCCCTGTAGGAGAGAGCTTTAGCTTCTTCCGAGTCCAGATATATTTGAAATTCCTTATGAACTTTTGACTCAAATTGCCGCAGCACAACTTTTCATTTTTTCCCAGCAGCTTGAGGGTAATGGCCGTTAATTCGTCCCATGGCCTCAAATACAGCCTCCCTGCTGGCACATCTTTCCATGTGAATGTTTCACTTCGGCACTTTTGTCTCAACTAAGAGCTATTGTGTTGTTTTCCAGGGAAAAAAAAAGTCAGGGGCCAAATGCAACACTTTTCTCTGTTCACAGGAAAAAGAAAACCCTTTATAATTAAGAAGTTTTATATTTTATGTTTCATTTGTAACTTGCAAAACAAAACAAAAAACAAAACAAAACCAAAAAAATCCCCCTACTGAACAAATAACAAAAAAAACAAAACAAAACAAAACAAAACAAAACAAAAAGACCCAATGACAGTTCCCAAGCACTCCATACCAAAAATTAAATTGAAATCCCAAAAAGCACAGTTAGATGGTTAGATAGTTAAAGAGGGTAACAGGTAGCTAGGCAAGATAACATGGCGACTGTGATTACACCATGGAAAGGAAGCCTTAAATAAAGCTATATTTCTCAAAGTTATAGCAGAAAAAATAGCAAACTAAAAGTGCAATGTCGCAATGTTATCTCTTCAGCCTTAAAAGCCAAATAGAAATTAGATTTTGCATCAAACAATGCATTTCACATGTGATAGGAAAAGGAAAAAGAAAAAATACCTAGCCCATAAAGACGTAATGGAAATACGAAGAGTGAACTACACAAATCTCAATGGCTCTGACAATCTAGGCAGTATTTAACTTCTGAACACTTCTCACAATTAAGATGCAAGTTGAATTTGCAAAGGTAATCAAATTAGAAAGATGGGAATTAATTAAGTTCTGGCAATGAGAATCAAGAATTTTCTCATGATAAGCCAGGCAAGACTTTACTTAATCAAATGTCACAGTGACATTGGTAATATTGATCTTGTTGCCCAACTACCTTATGGAATGTTAGTTTTAAAGGAGAAATGTTAAAGGATCAAACCAGTTGAAAATGTTAAGAGAGAAAATTAGCTGAACATTGAGGGAATTTATGCATGTCAGGTTCTAATAATTATTAAGTATTCTAGTGGCAGTTTTAGAGAATTGCAAAGTCTAGTTTCTATCTTCCTAAGTGTTATAAGTCCTCAACCCCCTCACAAAGATATTAAATGTCTTTATTGGCAAGTTAGTTTTACTGCTGTAAGCATGAAGATGCTCTTCCTCCTTTTTAAATGCTCCTCTCCCTCTAAAATGCTGGTTACTCTGTTGTATCCATCTCAATATTTCCCTCATTATTTCCTTCTTACTCTGGCTTTTTCCTTCCCATTTCTTTAAAATCACGACCCATCCTCATCTCATCCAGTGGAAACAGTAAAATCTTCTTACTCCTTTGGCATTCTTTTTTTACCTCACATTGAAGTTTCCACAGTTCTGAAAAAAACCTAACTTCATCTTGACTCACCTTATAGATACTTTCAGTTCTCTCTTGTCCCATTTCTGTTCCATCTGATTAGGCTGCTCTTGGTTTCAGGCCATGTTTCCCCTTAACAGCCCCGAAAGTTCAGTTCTCAGTAGTCGCACTCCTTTCCCCATACTTCAAGAGCTGAAGTTAAAAACAGTTTCAAACTGCCATTGCTTTTTCTAGTTTTATAGCGATGATTTTCCAGTCAAAACATTTCAGATATTTTTCTCACCTTAATGTCCTCTAACTAAATTAATAACATTTTTCTGATGAAATTTCTGAAACTGTTAGTACTTCAATGTCACAGACAATATATATTCAGACAATTTGGATGCTTCTACGTATTTTGATTAGAAACTTTCATATTTATCCTGTGCTGACTGCCAATGGACAATGCACACACCAGAAATATTTTTCTCCAAAATTATCTACAGGCCTACTTGTCAACATTATGGCTTAGACACTACCTTTGCTGAAATATTCATTAATGTTTTCCTCTTTTAGGACAGATGAGATAAATCCACTTAATTTAATTAAATGATAATAAAAAAAAAAAAAAAGGAGGTTACTTTTTAGTCCCCTTGTATCCAGATTTCCTGGCTAGAAACACAAAAGCTTTTCAGTTGAGTTTTGAAATTAATCTAAGGTGACAAAGGGAAAACTGTTAGGCAGCAGGAAATGTAAAACAATGGACTCTTTTACTAATAACACAGTGCAAGAGCCCAGTACTGAGTGAATCTCTGTAAACTGTTGTGGGGGAGTTGGGTCCCAATTGCTTTAAATAATCAAGTGTTTTGTAATTAAGTTTATATGAAATGTTTTAACAGAAAATAGTATTGCAGCAACCGACTGAGTTAGTAATGGTTTCTAAAAACATAAACTACTTCTCTTGATAATATATTTTAGAACTCTTAATGAATTTTAATAAATTAGGTGTGTTCATCTAGAATTATGACAAAGTTTTTCAATGGTACTTAGGACTTTTTTAAGAAATTAAAAAAAAAGAAACTCTTTGCTTCTCATATTTACATGTGTTTTTTTGGTTTTGTTTTGTTTTGTTTGTTTGGTGTGGGTTTGTGTTTGTTTGTTTGTTTGTTTGTTTGTTTGTTTGTTTTAATAGGCCTAATGCACAGACCAGAAAGTTGCAAGAAACTAAGCCAACAAATACTATATAGTTTGTTTTTATAGTGGCCATCTTTACTTTGATCAGAAATTAGGTCTAATTCTTTCTCTTTCCATCATAAATCAATAAAACTAAAATTCAGCTTAAAAAAAATCAAAACAATAACTATCTTATAAAATGCCATAAATTAACAAAATATTTACATAATCTGTTTTTCTATATATGCTTCTGTACATTTTTTCAAAATATATCCTAGACATATGATAACTGTGCACAAGCTAAGAATACTTGGAATTGCTGCATGGCACTTTGAAAGTGTATCATAACTATGGTTCCTTGCTATGATGGTCAAAATATTATTTCTGAATTGTGAAAAATTGTTATACTGTTACGAATTGCATTTTTAAATGCTAGCTGAAAAGCCACAAGTCACCTGCTAAAATATTTGCTGGCGACCCATGAAGACATATCCACAGATTTAGTTAATGATCTAATGTGAGTGTTTTTGAAGAATGGATGCATTGTGGACCTTAACATAAGCGATGCAGCCAGTCACCTGGGGCAACAAAATAACCCTGGTACTGGTGCTTACTGTGCCCAGGTTGTATCCCTGGCAACCTGTAATGCTTGCAACTCTTGTCTCTACTAAAGGATAAGCCTTTTTGGTCATGGCCAGTCCTGAGGAAAGGTGATAATTTCTAACATTTGCATGTCCATCCTACCAGCAGTAACAGAAACAGGGATTCCTATGCCTCTCTATCCTTCTCTATGATTTCTTGATAATTAGATAATAAGATCCTAGCATAGCACCTTTGTGCAATGATGTTCACTTTTGGCCACAGTCGAGCAGCCTTCATTCACTGCATCTCTGAAGCACTCATCTCTCCTTTTGTACAAAGACTGTGGAGGACCAAGAATCAGAATGCGAATGATTTCAGGAATGGAAGAATATATGCAGTGACTGAAAGGACTTTACTATGCGGACTTTATTGTTATCATGTGTTTACAAATGTATACATTGCATGCTTCCCCGAAATTTGTATTTCCTGGGCATTCCCAGACACGCCTGCTCCCTGCTGCCCTGCTTCCCTCTCTGACTGGCTGAAGAAGCTGCAGAGAGGAGACAGCCACCATTCGCCCTTTCCTTCCCTGATCCCTCCCCCTTCACCTGTGTCCCTATTACCATTCGTTTCCCTGGTTGTCTCATGCCCCATCCCATCTTCTGGTACATCCCCCATCAGCGTTTGTAAAGCCCCTGTGCACCCCCATTAAATGGAGCATTGCACCACGACCTCAGACCTTGTCGGATCCCTTTGTGCAGTGCTTGGGCCCTCCCAACCCCCTTCAGACCGCAACAAAGACTATCTCAAACAAAACATTAAAGCTTTTGTCTCTTAATTCTGCTTTCATTTTTATAATTGCATGTCATAATTGCTAGCATAACAGCTACTATTTCTTATAATGGTAACAGAGAAAGGAAACAAGTGGAAAATTCTTTCTAAGTAAGGTATCTGAGTTTCATGCAAATTATACTAGCTTCATAACCTAGGAGAAGAAATCCTCTCCAAGCCAAGCTTATGGTCTGATTATAAGCTTTAAGGAATTTGTGGTATCAGTAAGACCTTCCTAAGAACTGGCTTTGATAGAAACATTTGCTATTCATCACTGAAAAGAAACTTATTAATAGCACTGTGATAGTGCAATAAATATTCAGTTCTGCATGGGACAGAGAATTCAAGAATAGCCTGTCAAAATTTAGCCAGATCCCTAAACTGATTTTGTTCTTACTATTAGCATTTCTCTGTTCTATATAATGAAAAAAAATATATTTTTGAAATATCTTCATTGAATTATTTTTGTAGTTTCCAGGTGGAGAGTGAAATCCTGCTGTTCCTTTGGAACAGTTGTGAGTGTAAGGAACATCAGAAAAGCAACTATAGAAGGAAAAAGAAAAAAAGAAATTAAAACCTATTATTGTTGCAACACAAGGATAAAAGTTGAACTTATTTAAGCTGTTTTTCAAAGAAAATACATTCTTACACATTTATAAGGAAAATAACACATTTTTAATTAGTTAAAAAAGAGTATGTTCAAAAATATCTGCTACAATAGATTGTAAGAGAAGGCAATCTGCCTGAAAACTTTTTTTTTAGGAAACACAGAATTTTCTGGCTTGTTTGTGATGTCACTGTTTATTTTAGTATTTTTTATTTTTTTTTCCAGTTTAAATCTTTAACTCCTGAACAAGAGACTATTATCCACTTTCACGTTTCAATGCCAAAGTTTTCAAAATCACTTTCTTTTTCCCCAGTTATACTTCATAACACTGATCCACTCCACATGCTCTTTCAGAGTCACCAACTTAACCTTTTATTTGCCCACTTTTCTGCAAAGCTTTCTAAATGTTTTGATCCATCTGCTAGGGCACATTTATTCCATGTAATACATACTGTACAAAGTTCATATCTACCTTGCCCCAAAGCAGTTGTGGCAGCCAGCTGGGGGTGGAACATGATCAAGTACAGTAGTTACTTGGCACTGTTTCCATAGGGAGTTAGAGCACAGAAACACAATCTTTGAAGGCTATGAACAACCAGTCAAGAATCTGTGTGCAAGATCAAGAGGTCCATATACCCATGAGTAAATGCCTAATGTCTTCTGCCAAGAATAGGAAAGAAGAGATGAAAAGTGTTCTAAAAAATGTTTTACCATTGCTTCCTCTTGCAGATTAAAACCCCCCACACAGGTCTCTCCTTCATATTTTCAAGGTATATGCCTTGATATTAAGGTAACTTCAATGAATTCCAGCCCATCAGAACTGTCTTATGCTGATATTTTTAATTAAAAAAAATGTGTAAAGCAGGAAGTACAGGAAGGGTTTGACCACTGTATACATAATGATTTGTAAATTATTTTTTGTAAATAAATTAGATTAAAAATGTTTCATATTCATACACTTTAGGAACAAAAGCTTGTAAAAGCAAGTCTTCATTTACTGTTTTCTTACAGAAACACCACACCTGGTGCTGTCAGGATTTTTATTCTATGAAGTACCCTACACTGCGAAAAAAAAGGGAAAATATAAAGTGAACAAATCAGTCTTCTATATCAAGCCTTACAAAATTATTAAATTTCAAGTAGGAATTAATATCTGTTCCTGATCACATACAGAAGTAAAACCTTGAAATGTGGCTTAGAAGATTCTTGATTTTCCAGTACACACATACATGTACATATATAGAAGTATTTATCTCATGTGCACATTAATACTTCTATTTTATATGACAGCATAGATTTTGACACTATCAGATACATGGATGACAAGAAACTTACAGTCATAATTTGAAATATGAATACAAGATTTGTTCCAGCTTTCTTTCCTCTATACTCTATGGACTTAAAATGTTTGCAAGAAAATTGTTCTTATCTTCATGAAATTCTTTTGTATTACAGGACAGTTCCTCAAAAAGTTCAAAGTGGAAAGATCAGTTAATAATAAAATAGAAATATTTGTTTCCATACCAAAGGACTATTGTAGTCTGCAAAACAAAGCCTTCAAAAGCAAGAAATATCCATGTCTACTCTATCTACATTCAGTTAAGTTTCTTACAAACTGTCAAACTGGTTTTAAGTGACACAATAAAATTTTCTACATAAAATCTGCTTGTTTCCATGGGCAGATAATACACTGAACAGACACAAGAAATTAGGTTTGAATGATGTCCTTCTTCATAACTGGTCATTCAGTCCTTTCATAAACAGAATTTATTTCTTTCTTTTAATTAAGTGTCTGCAGTACTTCCTCTGCAGCAGAAACAAAAAGGAGCCATTTCTTAAAGACCACATTCATGTGTCATCTTCTTGTCTGCATTCTACAGCTTCTTTGATAAATAAAGGCGCTGTGCTTAGCTGAATAAAGCATGCATTTGGAGTTGCTTTGAATTCTGGGTTTCTAACAGTGCAGCTTAAACAGTTTTTTGCATTAACATGCCAAATAACACATGAATCAGGCTATCTAGATGTTAAAGTATTCTGCAGTAGGCAAATGCATTCAGATAACAAGGGAGAATCAAACTGATTAATAAGACACAGTTTAGTCTTGCACCATTGAAATGACACCCTGGAGATCCATTACCATCTGGTCTGCTGTCTTTTCCCTGAAAGATAAGGAATACCCATTTACTTACTAGCTGTTCATAGCTTGGGAAAGACAATATGTTGGTACTGCTGAGAGAACAGATCAGCAGCTGGTACTGTCCTCCTGGACACTGGCTATACCACTGAACTTTTACAGTGTCCTGACAGTTCCTCCCCTTGTGCCTCTTTTCCTATTGCACAAAGGAGAGGCATGCAGGGTGCTCGTAATGCCAAGGGAAAGAAAGATGATAAGTGCTCCCACCAGGTGGGTAGATGAAAAAATGAAGGAAAAAGCAACAGGAGCACAAATCCAGCCACTGCAATTGCCAGTTTTCACTGTGACAGTGTGTGGCTGTGTAGACGGTACATGCCTAAGAGACATTAACACACGAGCACAAACAAGGATCTTTATCGTGGTGTCTGAAGGAAGAGAGGTGGACCTTATGTTTAAAGCATTTGGATCTAAGCTAACATGAAAAAACTAAAAGAAAAATTAGTACAGCCATACAAAAAGTTTCTTAATGTTTCCCTTTCAACTTACAGTACGTGCTATTACGAAATAAACACATTAAATTTAGGGATATAAGAACTTCCTCTTCTGCATTGGACTTTGCAAAACTGCAAATTCACGGAAAAGTATAAAGAACTATGTCATTCATACATTGCAAATCTTCAGGCTGGGGTTTTTTCATGTGTAACTCCTTTATTTGTAGTTCATTTTCCAGTAAAAATAGCTGGTCATATCTTTCATTAATATAATTTTGGAGGATCTTCTGTTTCCTTTACCATTCATCACATCTCCAACTGTATGTAATTTGAAAATAAACTAATTAAGATCCTCAACAGACACCTATATTTTCAGCATTTTATCTGTGTTTTAAGAATTCACGGAAGAACCTTTTAAAATCTTTTTAATTATCAAGAACAACTGTATTGATCTATTTTTATTTTAAGTTTTTAATGAAAACAGTATGAAAAATATTTGTGAGGGTAAGAAAATAATTTGAGCTGACATTGCAGATATATTTTATGCAGTCCTTTACAGAATCAGGTGAGGGGTTCATATATTTGCAATAAAGGAAAGGCAAATGTGGTAGAATGGTGATAAGTTGCTGTATTACAGTCTGTACAGTTTAGACATAGTCACAGGATCAGGTCTCCTCAGACAGAAAATGAAACAGAATATTCATATTCAGAGAAAGGGAATAACCACTAAGCTAGCTGATATAAATGTAACCACCAAACTGCTCTACCATATATTTTCAGCTTGAAATGTGCTACCAGCGTGTCCTCATCATCATCATCACGGCTCGGCTTCACGAACAAAGATTTGGGAAGGGCTCTACCCACGCTTGCTGCCAGTGCACTGATGGCTAAAAAGGCCAATGCGAGACAGGCAAGTCCTGTTGAAAAGGCACAGCAGAAAGTCTCCATAGGTGGTGTTGGTGAGGCACGGTTCTTTCTGCGTTGTCTTTTCTCATCGAGACTGATTCTGTGTGCGTTCTCAAAGGAGTCAGCAGCGTTATGGATGGTGTGTATCTATGCCTCCTGACTGGAGGCCAGAGTGGACCATTGATGGTAGTCAATATGGCCAAGGCATGTCCTAAATTTATAGAGATTTGGAGGTGGGAGGAAATGAAGGACACTGCAACATACAGCTAGTGCACAAACACACACAAAAAAATCACTTCTAAGATAAAATTGCTATGTATATTATGTTGTTCACATACCATTATTATTTGGTTGCTTACTGTGGAAATAACTTCACAGTGCAATATTGAATGCTTTTCTCTACAAAGTCTCAAAGTGGAATACAGTTAGAAATCTTGGATTAAAAATTTAACTAGGAATGGTATGCCTGATTTTTCAGCTGACATGTCAATGCATAAATGTTGCAGTAAATGTATGGGATAGGTAAAGTTTTCCTGTGTGTTTAAGAGAAATCAGAATCATTAAATAGTAATAATATCTTGCTTGGGATAAGACATAGTTATATTCCAGATTTTTATAGAATGTTCTCTAGCGAATAATGCATCTACATATTGCTCCTTTCATATAAAAAATAGTCATGCTCAGTAACCTGCAAAATACATCTTATGATAATTGCTAATCTACAGAGTATCATTAGTACTAAATAAATAGACCTCAGACATTGACATGATTAGCCTCAAGTGACCTCTCAAATCAAGTAACCAAATTTGGTTTGTTTTTCCCCTCTGTATTAATAAATTCTGTAAAAGTATTAGGCAGTTCCAGTTACATTTACCAACTACACAACCCAGTACATAAACTGTTGCAGTAAGTATAGTTCAAAACAGCTTTGAAGCAGAAAGCTACGGCTGAAATTAGACTTCAGAATTCTTTCCTACCTTATAATAAATTCTGTGTAGAAAGAATTTGGTTTAGGCTGATTGAATGTCCCATTACCAATTCACACTGCAGATTTATTTTGCAACTGAGTCTGCAGAAGTGCTGCGTGCTGTTGAATGCAAAGTGGTGTGATAGGTTTTAAGAAATTTAAATTAGAATATAATATCACAAATATATAACAAGTTCACTTTTAGACTTAAAAACTACTTTTTTTTTCACCTAAATGTCTGGGTCTCCCTCTTAAAAAAAAAAAAA
>VWZG01007188.1:0-15144 GCA_013396735.1 Grallaria varia
TGAGACATCTGCCAGCTGCTTGTGAAGTAATTCATCTCCTTCATCGTCCTGGCAGGGCGGTCTGTAACAGACACCCACGAGGATGTCAGCCTTGTTTACCTTGCCCCTGATTCTGGTCCACAGGCACTCAACCTTGTCACTGCTGACCTCAAGTTCAACAGAGTCAAGAGACTCTCTAACATATAAAGCCACCCCTCCACCTCTCCTACCCTGCCTGTCCTTTCTGAAGAGCTTGTAGCTACACATAGCAACACTCCAGTCATGCGAGTCATCCCACCACGTTTCTGTGATGGCACCTACGTCATAGCTTTCCTGTTGCACAATGGCTTCCAGCTCCTCTTGTTTGTTGTACATTAGTGTACAAGCACCATGTAGATAAATGAATATTATATATTGTGTAAAGCATGCAATCATTGCAATAATACAGCTCACAAGTCTGATTTCAGAGGGACAGCAATATAATTGTCCATAACTTTAAGTTTATATTTATCTCAATTAGCCACATTGTCTTACATAAATAAGACTCTAGTAATTTTGAAGGCTTTCTACTAAACTCTTTCCTCAAGTATCAATGAAAATTAACTGTGCAAAATGCTCTTGGCAGGCAATCTGAAAGGACAATTTAGGAGATGCAGAGTTTTACATCTAGCTGCCACTTTTGAGTTTGTCTAACTAGGCACAGATTATTAGTATTTCCTAAGTCTCCTTTTTGCCAAGAATTTTTTGCCCCTGGGCTCAATGACAATTTTGCCACCAGCTTCATTAAGGAGAGGATGAGGCCTTAACTCACTTTCACTACAGATACAACTAATTACACAGCTACGCATTCATTTTCTTTGACCAAGTGTAAAACACGAATCAACCCATGTTAAGACCAGGATAATGAATTTGTAGTGAATTTCTGTTGTAGAAGCTAGAACTACATGTACATTTTCTACTTACAAGGAAACTCCTTTATCTGCACAAAAAGGCATGGTTAATATCCAAAATAGTGTTTAGTAGCCTTGATCATGAGCAGTGTAGACATGTGAAGACATGGTACCATGAGATTATGAGGTTAGACACTTTAAAATAAAACCCCTGCAGTCAAAACTGGGACTTCATAAAGAAAACATTCATCTTATGGGCTTAAATCTTTTAATACAGAAGAGAAAAATCTTCCAGTGTAGTACCACGAACACCTTGGCTATTTTTTTCCAGTACATCAGATGCTAATCTTGCCTGCATAAAATACCAGACACTAATTTCTTTTGTTGTCAGTCTTTCTTCACCAGTCTTGGAAAATAAGTGCTGAATAAATTTACAAGACGACCAGCTTGACTTCCATTAGTCTCTGCATGAGGAAGTCAAGACGAAAGTGCCAGGAAGCTCTAATATTAAGATGCTGGAGACATTTGCAGTAGTGTTTCCCATACTTAGAAAATCTCCCTGGAGTCTCAGTCATGAACAGACACCTGCATGGACTAGGCAAAAATCTTACCTCTCTGCCACACCTGAAAAATGTTTGCTGGCAAAAGGATTTTGGGATATTATTCAGCAGCGGTGAATGAGATGCAAAACTATGTTTCCTACATAAGGATGTCCTAGATGAACATGTGCATAGATTTAAACATCTGGGTTTTTTTCTGGGAACTAACAATATAGTCATGGAATGGTTTAGGTTAAATGAGACCTTAAAGATCATCTTGTTCCAAGACCCTGCCACGGAGAGGGATGCCCTTCGCTAGACCAGGTTGCTCAGAGCATCGTCCAACCTGGCCTTGAACACTTCCAAGGATGAGGCAGCCACAACTTCTCCAGTCAACCTGTGCCAGGGCCTCACCACCCTCATGCCAGCAGTGTCTGTCCCTTTGTTGAACAGGTTGTACAGTACTGTACTGTACTGTAGCACAGCTGTCTGTGAGTGTGGGCACAGATTCTGATCTTCACAGAAGCCTGGGAGCAGTCCAGTGAAAGTCTTCAAGATACTTCAGAAGTATTGCAGTCAACACCAGCAGAACCTTGTCAAAAGATCAGTGAAATTCCACAAATACAAGTTTCCTGCAGTATAGTGTTTTTTAAAATGAGAAACTGACACTAATGAGTTATTAGTGTGCCACAACATATGTATACTTCACGTAAAAACAAAGACTGACACTGTGTAAGGAGAATGTTGTTAAGGTTAATCTTTGAGTGAATCTGAGTGGCAAATCTCCAGAATTAGGAAACAGTGCTTTGGCTAAACCACAAGGTCATATTCAGCACATGTATTTTCTACCTGGATTCTATCAGATGTCTGGAAGACATCAGGAAGGTGTGAAAAGCAGTACCTAGGTACCAAGCAAGTCTAAAGTTGCTCATACGAAGGACTGCCCATCACAAAACACTTCAGGGAAAGTACACTATGACTATCCACAGGCTGCAGCAGCCACTGCCATTGAATAGCCTTTAATTTCACCCTAGTGCCTCCTGATATTATTGGGAAAGCAAGTAAAATCTGCAGGAGGAGGAGGAGGAAGATCAGGCATGAGCCACTGCCATTTATCACCTCATGTCATACATGTACCCAGCACACGTGAACATGGAAACACCATTAAAGTGCAAGATTTTAGTGCAGCACTAGTGAAAAAGTGTGTAAGCAAAATCCTGGGCCTGGGAAGGGTAGTGAATCCTGTCTGTTGTGAAAGGGAAAGGGAATTGTCATTACTGTGTTAGCTCAGTCAGTAGGTTCAGAGTGGGGCTGGTGGACAATTATGCAGAATTACTGAGAAGGAGAAGAGGGACAAATGTAGCAAGAGCAAATATCCGTGGAAAAGTTGAAGATTGCCTGCTGTAAAACAAGAAGGTAAAGAAGGATCAAATGCACAAAAATATTGAATGCCAAGACAGAAATACATAATATATATCTGCCACGTCTGTTTTCCCTGCATCTGCCTGTAGAAAAAGAAAGAGATGCTGAACAGAAAAAAGTGTCAGATTTTACTTTTTGTAACAGATGTAGGTTTCCATCCCATAATGCCACGAAAGTTAAAATTCAATCACATCCAGAAGTTATTAATTGAAAAGAAAAAAGTACTTAATCTCATTGTCAGGGGTTAAAGCCACGTCCAGCTACTATGGCTTTTTGTAATATCATCCTCCAGTAAAATATTCTGGATCATAAGACATACATGGAAAATTTCTACTCCAGTTATTAATTTCATCACTTCTGTTTTCTTCTTTAGAGAAGAACAATTACCTGATTATTTAGAAATACCATAATTTTTACCAAAAGCACTGTTCAGAAAATACTTGGAATGTTCACATATCTAGTGGAATAGACTGAATAATAAACTGACTTTTAGGAAAGGAATCACCTTTAATATTCAGTTCTTTTCCACTGTCACTTTGTATTTCTGAACTGCACCGTGAATAACTCTACTCTCTTCCAAGGAGAAGGGTTAGAAGGCTGACATTCAGGACCAAATTTTTGAGCACCTCTCTCAGTTTCCTTTGGGGGATGTTTTTGTAGTTCACGTATAACAGATGTGAACTCATATAATAGAAACTCATATAATAGATATAAGAGGTCATATTCCCATACCGGCTATATATAACATATATAATCACATATATCATAGATATTGGGATGTTCTCCACCCTGGTACTAATCATTGCCATTTCAACAGGATTACTTGAATTACACCTTCCAAAATGAATCTTATGAAAACTTAGCAGCTGGCAGTACAACTCAAGAGAAAATAAAAATTCCTTTTTAAACAGAGCTTTGTTGCCTCTTGCTTTCAAAGGTGCAAAGACTCAAAAGGCTGAGGATAAAATAAAATAAACTCTGATATATTAGATTGCATTTATTTGTTTCCTTATTTCCTCTCCTCTAGGAGCTCTAGCCAGTGCTCCTGTCTGAAAGGTATAGTTAGGCATGTGACAACTCCACCCTGTCTGAGTCCTTCCAGTCTCTGACAGACTTTTTGCCACATGTCCTCTCCACATGCCTTTCTTAAAAGCAGTATTGTATTCTCAGTATGATGAAACTAAACAAAGCTGAAGTGGCTGCAGCCTGTTTCATGCTTACCAACCTATGATCCAAAGATTACTGGAAAATTTCTAATTTTTTTCCTCACATGATTCCTTTCAAGAGCTTTTCACACCACTTTTTTGTTTGTTTGTTTCTAGGCATTGCCAGGCAGTGTAAGTGCAGGCTGGAGGAGCAGAAGGACTAGATCATGCAAGGGTTCTGTGACATCCCTCTGAAACTTACTTCAGGTTTTCTGGCCTTGAGCTTTGGATGTTGAGAATTTAGAGTATTCAGCCTCCATGAAGAGACAACAGAGACAACAGCTACTTCTATACTTCCCTTGTAGGGTGCACGCAGAAGCACAGAGTATATCTTGGCTCTTGCAGTGCTAGTAAAAATCTGCCATTCATACATGCCACTCAGAGGGAAAATTATCACAATAATGGACTCACTGCTGGCTTTGTATCGTGGCTGGTATTGATCTGCGCCTGTAATACTGCATGAAATGCAGTACTGCATCCCATATTTTCATCTTTTCTAATGGTGAAAACTACATCATGTATTATTCATTCCTGTGGGCCCTAGGGTTTTGTTTTTATTGTTGTTGTTACTTTTTTTGTGAACTGCATGTTTCTTTAGTCTGGCCTCTTGGAATTAAAGCTCCTCATCTTATTTCTGCGAAAAAGGAAGAAAAGAGTAGGGAAGAAGAAAGGGAGGGAAAGGGGACAAAGCCTCTGTATTTCTAACAAGATAATAGAATTTAAATTAATTTTAACTTTAGCAGAATTCTGGCTGTTCAGGTAAATTTGGCTAAAATGGCATGTAAGTTCACAGGGACAACTACTTAGCTTGTGTTCTGAACGTACTGCAAACTGACCACCACAGAGTCCTCCATGTGTGGCATGGGAGAGACATCCTAGCCTCATCACCTCTGTATTACCTCCTCGATAGACAAATCCTGTTCACTCACAATACTGATGGTGCAAATCCAAATGCATTTGTTTTTGTTCAGAGAAAACACTCCAGACCTACTGGTCTGTGATGGGATGCAGAATTTGGTTCTGTCATATAGTCCTTCTTGGGGTGGAGTCTATGCCTAAAAAACCTGTGAGGAGGAGGATTACTGAGTCTTTTTCAAGACGGTATTGCCAGTCAGAGTATTATGGTGACCATTTTGCATTCTGTGTAGTGTCCTATTAAAAGGATTGCAGAGCTCTTACAAGTGATATATCAGATATTTTTGCTTATCTGACTATGGTAGTCCTTTATTCTTTTTATCACCTTACATGTTAAAGAATATCTTTTTTTTCTGTAGTGGTAAATAACATAATAAAATGTCACAACAGTCAGGAAGGCAGTTTCCTGAGGTCACTGATACATGTTCCCTAATTGGACAGGGAGGAATGAGATCTTGTGAGATATCTAAAATTTCTTTCCCACTCAGTACTGTGAAAGTTCAGTTCCACGCACTTCTAACTGGTGATGGCCAACCAGCTGATGCGAATCCAGAACACATATTGCTCTGCAAAATGCAGATTCTGACAGACGGCTGAAGAAGCAGCAGTAGTTTTGTGCAGAGAGAGAATACAAGTCATCTAATCTGCAGGAGATGCTTCTGGTGGGAAAGTAATAACACCCTTGAAGAATATGGTGTATTGGAAAAGAAATCAGGAACTAAAACTACAATAAGGAAGGCCTAGGAGAGAAATTAAGGTGAAATTTTAAGGGATAATTACCCAGAGAGTCTGTGGGATTGCTGTTTCTGGAGGAAAGTGAGCCTCACTGAAGGATGTCCTAAAACATCCCCCAACCTTCTTTTTCACAACTGGAATTTGTGAAGGTGTTATTTTTACTCTAGAATCAGAAACAGAAATAGCTACATAGCCTTCCATAATGCTGAATAAGAAGTTTTCTGGGAAGAGGGGACAGTTCTGCAGAACTTTATAGTTGTGCTTATCCACCGAAAACAATATAAAACTTCTGTTCTGAGTCACTACCACCTTGCAGGCCGAAAAAGAGTCAGCAAATAAACAGACAAGACTATAGATTTTCCCGTCTATAGCACTTGACATCTCATTTGGCTCTGCAAATAAACTTCTTTGAGGAAGATGCGCAACCTTATGTTTCACACCCTGGAGTCACAACAGTCCATAGAAGTAGAGCAGTTATTTGAAGTAGCAAAAGAGATCTCCAGAGACTGTATGCACTGCTTCCCAGAAGAGTTCATTAACTTGATGCGCAGCCAACGAGGTCAGGTACCTTACCTTTGGTTCCTGTACCTCCTTGCTTTTCACATAGATGGAAATACATCTGGGGCAGGGTACAGAGAAAGCGAGGGACAGCCGACCAAGCCAGAAACATTTCAAATGCCTGTTATCATATTTCTAGCAAAGAAACATCACCTGCTGGGAGAGCCTGACAGAGTAACACCATTACTTTCTCATTCTCTAAACTCCAGGGCAGCTTAGAGATCTACATGAAATGCTGATCTCTTGTGAGAGACCAGCACTTTGTCAACACTGAATTCCTCTACTGAGACAAATGAAGCTGTAAACCATAAAACTTAGGGCCTTACCTCAAAACCAACTCTACAGAAAAGAAAAGACAAAGCCCAAAATAAATGCAAGTCTGGTAAGCCTGTAAGCCTAAATTTATATCCTGTTTCTGTATCTAATAGTGTATACCCACCAACATGCCAGTCTGAGATTTGTGCCTGGCTTTCTTTTCCATGGAGACAGACGTCTGGGAGAATCATAGAATCACAGAACATTCTTAGTTAGGAGGGATCCACAAGGATCAAGTTCAGCTCCTGAAGAGGACACGTCTAAGAGGCACACTGTGTGCTTGAGAGTGTTATGCAAATGCTTCTTGACCTCACCTGGGCTTGCTGCTGTGACTGATGCCCTGAGGAGCCTGTTACAGTGCCCAAACAACCTCTGGGTGAAGAACCTTTTTCTAATATCCAACCTAAACCTCCCCTGACACAAATTCAGGCCATTCCCTTGGGTCCTGTCACTGGACACTACAGAGATCAGCATCTGCCCCTCCTCTTCCCCTATTGAGGAAGTTGTAGGTTGCAAGTGGGTCTCCCCTCAGTCTCGTAGAAATTGATAAAAGGTCAGGTCTTCCCTGGTTCAGATGCTCGTACATGCCAGAGGATGTACCTCAATGCAGGAAAAACCCCAGCACCCTATCTTACAGCCATGACTCTGTTCAGCCCAGAGCTAAATGATAAATTTATTTGAAAGCAAATGAATTTAAATACCCTGAAACCTAAGCTGTATAGCACTTTTCAGTAGATACATTATCTGTTTATTTTATAACCATTTTCCCCCCACACTTCCAACTCTGGGGGAAACAGCAACAATCACTGGATATGAACGAAATATTAGTCCAGGGCAAGTCACTCCAGGGAATACTCCTCTTCAGAATCCCCAGCACTGCTTTCATTGTGTCGCTTCATCAGGCACTCCCAAAAATAGGATACAGAGATTATGAAAGGAGGGTGTGTGTTATCAACAGGTTGACAGGGGGAACAAAAAAGAGCAATTTATCTGCACAGTAAACTTTCAGGTCCAACAGAAAGAACATGAGTTTTCCTTAATGGCTTGTGGTCCCACTTCTAATGCATTGTCCCACTGTTCATTTATTGATTGAAGGCCCTTTTAAGAGACAAGGATGACAGAATTGCAATGAAACTGTGACAGTCTTGAGCAGATCCATCAATCATTGTCACTGACCTCCACCAGGTTATTTACTTTGATCAGCTCAGAAATCACAATCAGTGTGTTCATGTGTGCCTGTTGCCATATGCCAAAGACACTTATGCTATAAAAACAGCACTTTTAAGCAGAAGTCCTCTGTGCAATCTCATCAGATCTGTTCCTTAGTTCATATATGCCTTCCTTCTTTTTCCTCCAAATGTTTTGAAATTAGCACAAACTAGAAATAAAGTGAAACTAGCAGTTCAAAAGAAGACTGATGTTCTCAAAACATAAATAAGATTACATTTCAGTAAACACTGCATTTTGTTGCTTACTGTATCGGTTAGAAGTAATTCCTTCACAACCTGTCATGTCAGGAAATCAGTTCAGCAAAAGCTATTCTCAGCAATAATTCCGAAATAAGAGGTCAGAAATTATACCCTGAACTCAAAAGTCCGATAATAGTAAATGAATAGATTAATGTGGAGCTGATCAAAACACTTTGGCTGTATATGTTTTTTTGTCATTGAAAAATGCCATTGAGGAGGAGAAGTAGCATTTTTTATCAGACCAAATGACTTTAAAGATAAATAACTAAATAAAAGAAGCAGATTATACTTTTTTCCCTCTCTCCAACTAGAGCAGGCTAACCAGACCTGTAACCTTGTGTACTTTTTTTATTGTTAATCAGCAATGAATCTTTTGAAAGATGATTTTTTCATCAAGATTTGCCTCTTAAAACTGTCTTAGATTTGTAACTTTATGCCCTCCTTCACAAAGCAGTGAATTAAATGCTCTATTTTCTCTCCACATCAGTATGTCCTAGGTGAACTAGGCTTACCGTGTTTCACTCCTCCTCCTCACTATGCATGGACTGAGAGTCTAGAGTAGGTTGATACTCATGATGTCAGCATGATGATGTACATCAAGCAACACTCACGTTAGCCAGACTTTCCCAGCCCAAACTGATGTTATTCCTCACTTGTTTCCTTGGCCTTCCCACTGTCCCCACTTATGATACATTAAAAGTGTAACACTTAGAAATACAGCTTTTCAGAACTGTGTGTTTTTGGGCAGCATATTTTGAGCAGTTGGTATTTAATGTCACCAGCACAAAAATAGCCATGTCTTTCACTGCACTGTTCTCTGTAAATGGCAAAGTCCACAAGGACACATTATTCTCTGCAGTCTTCAGATGGGGAAAAGGAGGCACTGGTGGAAGTGAGATTCAGCAGCTCTGGCCTGTTGGTGGAAAAACACAGCACCCCCAGCTCCTGCCCCAGCAGTATCTGCTGTGCCTTGGGCTCCTCCTGGGCACAGCAAAGGCAACTTCTTCCTGAGGTGGAACTTCACTGGAACATTCAGTGTACAAATGATGAAGAGCCCTGGAAACTTTGAAGAAGTAGAAATGGTCATTTCTCCAAACTAGCAGTTTTGGGGAAAGTTAGCTGAGACCACTTTCCTCAAAACATTCCCCACCTACCACAGGGAGAAAATCCTTCAGGACTCTACTGTGCTCTTCCCCTTTGTTCCTTCTCAAGCTGTGTGCCAAGCAAGGAACATTGGGATTTCAGAGTCCAGTGCAGAGAGATCTTGTTCCTTTTGATCAAATCCAACCATACAGCACATAAACCTTCTTTTCTTCTGCTCTTTTCCAGGCATCACCAAAGAGTTCCAGCAGGCAGGTATGAATCACTGTCAGAGGTCACCAAATAACAGAAATACAAGCAATGACACTGGCCACTGATGGAACATTAGAAATGGAACAAATATGTAAAGCTTTATAAAACCTCACCTTACATGTCCTCTGCTTGAGAAAACCTTTCACATGCCTACTGCCTACTGACTTAAAAATGCACAGCCCTTGAACTACAAAGCTCTTGGTCACCACCACATTGTAAAGATCCACTGAATTTGTCTCCATATGCAGACTGTACTTTCCAACAATGGAAATCTGGCATTACTGAGGGGCGAACACAGGGCTACAGAACTGTCCCTCAGAAAGCCAGGATGGCTTGCGATGACTAGGATTAGTGCATATTTATTGTATCAAACAACATCAGTGGTTGCACTACAGAAATACTTATTGGGGGAAAAAAGGCAGTTTCCTTGTGAAGGTGTGCTGTTTCTAATGCACTTTTAATGCCCCTGTGCATCCTGCTTGCTCAGTGAGAGCTACCCAGGGGCTAAACATTGAGCAGCCTGGATAGTGCAGCTGCCTAATCCATTCCAAAAGCAATGATTAGCATCACCATCCACTGAAGTATCTGCTCTAAATGGGAGGTATAATAAAAAAATTATTTGGCAGAATTGTCATTAATTGACCAGTTTTATTGCAAGTCTCAGTTGCTTGCAATCATGGATGTGACAACTTAGGCAGGGTTTCAGAAATTAACAAAAAAAAAAACAGTATAAGAATTAGCTCTGAGAAATTCAAAGTATTATGTCAAAATCTGGACTGTCATCACATCCCAGTAAACTGCAGGTATTTCACAGAACATGATAGACTGAAGGTTTACAAAGCTACCTTTTAGATGTAGAGTAACTCCTACCTAACAGAAACTTCAGAAAATTATTATTTTCTAAATGAAACAATTCAGGGGAAAAAATAAATAAACCACAAAAAACTATGTAATTGAACATATGGTGTGAAACAATTACATGATCCATGCATGGTTTAAAAAAAGCATGGATGCTGATGAGCATCTGTGTGCAATTGTGGGAAGACACTTCCCTGGAGATGTTTATGTTGCATCTGAGTAAGATTTGTCAGCGCAAAAGATGTCATGTAGAAATGGTGCTATTTTATAGACCAATCATAGAATCATAGAATTGATTGGGTTGGTAAAAACCTCAGAGATCATCAAGTCCAACCCTTGGTCCAACTCCAGTCAGTTTACTAGATCATGGCACTCAGTGCCACGTCCAATCTCAGTTTAAAAACCTCCAGGGACAGTGAATCTACCACCTCTCTGGACAGGCCATTCCAATGCCTGATTACTCTCTCTGTAAAGAATTTTTGTCTAATATCCAATTTAAATCATAGACATCTCTGAAGAAGTGCACATAACCTAATGCTTAATGGTCTGGATCTTTGAAGGAGACTTCTAGCACCATGAACTAAGCCAAAGCTGAAAGTCAGAGAACAGAAGTGCTCAATTTCAGGGATAAGGAAAAAGCAAAGAGGGCCCTAACACAAAGCTGGTAAAAACACACACGTACACATGCAGAGCAAATATTGTGAAGTATTCTATATGTAACTCAATCAAATTTTAAACTTCAGATGTTATTTTAAAATGTTCATATTTGACACCTTTATTACGGCTGTCATTGAAACACAAAGTCTGTTCTCACAGGTAACGGTGTCCTATCTGCCACTGAGCAGAGAATGGATGTTGTCTTCCTTCTGTAAGTTCATTAGAATTTGTCTTCAAAGCAGAAATCACACACATTTTCCAGCACTCCAAAGAATATGCAAAAAACTGATTACCTAAGTCAAATTATCTTTCTCCCCTTTCTGCAGGCTGCAGAAAAGCTCTCAAGACTATATATTTTACAGCAGCTTTGTTTTGTTTCCTTGTCATCATTCCTCCTATGGGAATGTAATCTCTGAACCTTTGGCTGCATTTGATATAAATATAACCATCTACACAGCATCACTGCAATTATCAGAATGCTGATTTATACCATGAGTCCACATCATCATGCCAAGGGTTGGATTTGTCATTTCATCCAGTTAAATGCATCTGAGTTTTTTTTCAAGGCTATGCAAAGGTGCCCGATTAGCTTTGAATACTGTGAAATGAAAAATAGAGCAAGATATTTTGTACTGCATTTTGTGTTAATGGTTTAATTTCAGCAGGTTATCTGTTCCTCAAAAGCTTTGAAAGGCATACAAATTAATGATATGTATCACAAAAGCCATAGCAATTTCAGCATCTAATTAGCACAATGTGGCAGCATTCACAATGATATGCTGTTCACCATAATCTTCTTTGCAAGAGTTTATTTTTCACTTTCAAAGTAATGTTAAAGAAGACAGTTGATCTCATATTCTATACATCAAGCCATAAACATTTATCAAGGTGTCAACAGAGAGCAACACTTTTAGGTTGTCAATATTTAATCTGCAGTAAAATTAAATCCTAGGCCATTACACCCAGTCCATCATCTCAGGAGTTCGGCAGAGATGCTGAGATGGATGTCAGGAAGCTTCTAAGCAGAGCATATGCCCTGTTTGACCATGAAAACATCACAGAGAGTGTATATGTACATACCACTGCACCACCCCACAGCTAATCTCTGTGTTTTTAAGAAAAGACTGCATCAGCACAATCTCTGCTGAGGAATCACCACATTGCAGTTGTGGACAGGTGACATTGGCACCATTGCTTATGTGGCAGTCTGGCACAGGACCAAGGGGTTATCATTAGCTTTCAGTAACAAAGTAATTTCCAGGAGCAATGTCCATGGGAGCTTCACATAACCCGCCGGTAAAAAACACCTACTAACCAAGAAGCTCTGTCCCTTGCTCCTTTTTTTTTCATTTGTAAAGATATGCCCGAGCAATTAAAACACGAAAATTAAAGGATTTATGATTCCTTGTTAGAAACCTGATGTGGTGGCCCTCCACTTCATTAAATGACTATGAAAATGGCATGTCGCTGTGCAACCCTGCTTTTCCTGCATCTCCTTCTCTTCCAGAGAAGGACCACAGCTACTCCTGGTTTTTTACAAAGTCTCAGCAATCAGCAGTGTGGAAATAGCAACACTCATTTCCAGGGCTATTAGAACTTCTTCCATTTCAAAGACCTCTCCATGCTCTCTAAAGTTTAACAGACTTGGCTCAATGGAAGGACCCCTTTGCCTTGCCACAGAACTCCCCTTTATTCATTTAATCAATAAGAGGTGAAACACTAAGAATTACCTTCATAGGCAATTTTCTCAAACTTCAGCCAAGCAAATCCTCTTGTTTTCTCCACACCTTATTTGCAAATGAGAAAAAAAGCATTTCAGTTTTAATAAAAACATAGACCTGCATATGGCCTGCCCTGCGTATTTCTCGTTGTTCTCTCTTTGTTCCAGTTCTCTCTTCATGGACAATTTTCTTGCAAAACTTTCTCCTTCACTGTTCCTGATAAGAACATTCCCAAACAATTCCCATTCTAACTTCCGTTCAACACAGATAACTCACAGGCAGGCATCATCTACCACTGCTGTTGTCAGAAGGATGCTTGGAAAGCTTCTTTGGGCTTTGGAAAGCCCCCTTGTCATGGCATCGGAACCAACTCTTCCCTTCAACTTTATTCCAATTTTTTTTCTAACTTGCAAGGTCAAATTTCAGCAAAGTGCCATTGAATTAAAAAACAAACAAACATACAAAAAAACGTAATTATGTGACAATTATGTGTGGCTAGATTTCTCTTTTGCAGTACATATCTGTTTGTATTAGAATATAGTTTTCACCTGCTATAACATACAAAAAGATGCCTTCCGATTTGATTTTTTTTTACCACTTCAAAAAACTAAAGTTAGACCTGCTTTCTCTGCCTATTCTGTTAATCTGCCTCTGTCCTACTTATTGCTCATAAGTCTAATTTGGCATAAGGTGACGCACATCCCTGACACAGGTATTTACATTTTTACATTACTGTGGCTTGGCAGTTTAGTTTTCGCTTAGATGGGTCCTTCCTAAATAGGCTAATGGAGGAAATGTATTAATTTCACCATTTCATCTATGAACCTCAATATGTCATAATTTGCTGTGTGCATTTCTGACATCGCACTTCTTGCGTCAGGTGTGTTTATGTTCTCCTTGAAAGTGTTCTGCTGCTGAAACTTACTTTATTCTGAGTAATCTCTTCAAAACAACCTCACATTTGTTATCAAGACCTGCACACACCTCTCAGCTCTCAGAAGAGGAGGGATCAATGTAACTGCTTGTGACTTCATTAACCTGGTTAATGTTCCTGTAATTTGCTAATACCTTTTACTTTCTCAAGAAACACAAATTTCTGTGTGTAGGCTGCTAGGTGTTGGGAGATAGAGTCTTCAGGGAACACAGGAAAGCTGCCAAAAGAAAATGTCTACAACAGCTCCTTACTTCCAAATCATCATATCCTGGGATCAGCAAAGACCTCTTGATATCATTTTATCTTATTAAGTCTCTGAGAGAAAGTTATGAGGTGAATTTAAAGTGAAGTGTTATTTGATGGAGTTGGCATAATAAGGAAACTGTTTCACAAGAAAAGTGCAAATGCAGTTTTCAAGAAAGTAATAACTTTTTTTTTGTTTTGTTATCAGAAACCATTTCTCAGTGATTACCTGGAGGCAGAATTCACCTGTGTCAGTGTCAGCCTGCGATTTGTACGGAGAAGTAGCAGCCTGTTACAATTCAAAGTAAACAGCTGAGAGAACAAATGCAGAACACTCAGTGATAACTCCTGACATAGTCTTGTGTCTTATTTAGACACCTGGATCAAAGCCTTGCCCAAATGCTCAAATGCACTTGGCCAGGTAAAGAAACCCTGAAACAGCTCTGGATGTAAAAGCAGCTCCATTCCTGCCCTTTGACAACCCAAAATACAGTTTTTTTAATCCCCTTTAAGTTCTTGAATAAAAATACTTATTTTAACCAAACTCCTGTTAAAATAAAAAAAAACAACACACAACAGAACAACCCCTCACCCCCATCTTTTTCTCCCATGTTTGTTTCTCTTATATTTTTCTTATTCTCATTCAAATATGCTGCAACATTGTTATGAATCCCAAGAGGTCTGCTGGGAAGTCAACACTGCAGAGAGGGAGCAGTCTAGAAGACTCCTGGAGTGTGTGGAGGATAATTTCCTGTAGCAGCTGAGAAATTACCAGGGATGCAGCCCCACAGATCTGCTGTTTACAAACAGAGAAGGACTGGTGGGAGATGTGGTGGTCTGAGGCCATCTGGGGTTCAATGGCCATGAAATGATGGAGTTTTCCATACTCAGTGAAACAACGTGGGGCATCAACAAAACCTCTACCCTGGACTCCAGGAGGGCAGACTTCAGCCTATTCAGGACGCTGATACAGAGAGTACTTTGGGAAACAGCCCTTAAAAACAAAGGGGTCCAAGAAGGATGGACAGACTTCAAGAAAGAAATCCTGAAGGTGAAGGTGCAGGAACAGCCTGTCCTTGTGTGCCGAAAGGTGAGCCAGTGGGTAAGAGGACAGGCCTGGCTGGACAGGGACCTTTTGCAGGAACTTAAGGAAAAAACAAGAGCTTATCACCTTTGGAAAAAAAAAAGGCAGGTAATTCCTGAGGTGTTTAAGGATGTCGCCAGGACATGTAGAAAGAAAATTAGAGAGCCAAAGGACCATTTGAACTTAATCTGGCCAATTCTGTAAAGGATAACAAAAACTGTTGATATAAACACATCAATAGCAAAAGGAGGGGCAAAGAAAACCCCC